>RJWM01042215.1:0-14507 GCA_004363535.1 Dasyprocta punctata | reverse complement strand
CTGTTTTGAAGTTCTGTGCCACTTTCACTGCTGTGTTTTGATTGGCTTTATTCCATTTTGTTTTGTTGGGTTTTATTATCTTTAAAATAAAATTTAAAAAAGGATGTTGGATTTTGTCAAAGGCTTTTATTACATCTTTTGAGAAGATCAATACCAATACCTACCATCATCTTTTTTTTATATACAGTCTTGCTGTATTTTCTAGGCTGACCTTGAGCTCATTATGTAGCCTGGGCTGGCCTCAAACTCATGGTAAGATGCTTTCTCAAGCTAAATCCCAACAGGCTATGCTTGGAGAAGAAAGGTCAAGATACTCCATGATAGAAACAGTTGGAAAAATCAAGGCAGCTTGGTGCCCTGCGAAAGAGAAGAGAGCTTGGAGCAGCTGGCCTAGAAACTCAGAGAAAAAGAAAAAGAGGACTTGATTACGATGTGAATCCTTGTTCCAGAAAAGCCCACCCTTGGTTTTCATGATGCTTCCAGGGAGAACTACGGGGCTCTTGATGTAAAAGGCCAAGAGACGGAAACTGCATCAAAGGGCAAAGGACTCTGCCAGCAAGACTGTGCCTCCAGCGCTCATCTCCGAGTCCAGTGTCCCTGCAAGACTGCTCCAAGGACACCAGGACCATGGGCTCCCCGAGACGGAGCTCTGCAGAACCTCGGGCTCGCGGGTGTGGACTCCCCGTCAGAAGCTACTCGTAAGCCCCCAGCACCTGAGTGACTTCCCGCATGGGACCCAGGCAGGAGGTGCACACTCCGAAGACCCTCTCCCCGCCCTCTCCGGACCCCTAACGAAGTTGGGGGCCGACTCCCTGGAGCAGAGCAAGTCTGAAAGCAATTGTTAATGTCCCCCTGGGTGGATCAATGTCCCCGAAGAAAGTTAAACGCTGGTCCCGAGGAGAGGATGGCAGACCACAGTGGGCTCTCCTTTCGGAAAGCAAATGGGGAGAGAGCTTCAGGGTCTCATCCGTTCAGGAATGTTCGGGCTTCTGGCCCTGAGGATGATTCCAAAGTTGTCCCCCTATAAAATCTGAAGAAGGAGCTGCGAGACTGAACCCTGCCACCTGCATCACTGACACTGCTGACATGGACACGGATGAGGAGGCCACGCCGGACACAGCGTGAGGACATGAAACAAACTCCAGAAAGACCTGCCACGGAAAAGCAGAAGTGAATGAAAATGTTCCAAGGCTCTAAAATGTAAAGTCTACCTCTAACGAATTTACATGAAAACGGAGCCGGGCATGGTGGCGCATGCCTTTAATCTCAGCACTCAGGAGGCTGAGGTAGGAGGAGCATCGTGAGTTCGAGGCCGGCCTGGGCTACAACGTGAGCACAAGGCTGGCCTGAGCTACACAGTGCAACCCTGCCTCAAAAAACCAGGGCTGGGAGTTTGGCTCAGTGGCTTATGCGCCTATCAGGTAGGCGTGAGGTTGTGAGTTCAATCCCCGGTGCCGCAAAAAAAAAGAAGAAAGGAAAATGGAGATGTAATCAAAAAGCTATGATCACCACACGTAGCGTGCATGCCTGGAGTCCTGCCGCCTTGGAAGGCTGTGACGGGAGGATCACAAAGCCAAGGACAGAGCGGTCAACCTAGCAAGACTGTCTCAAAAAAAGGTGTGAAAAAGGGTTGAGGGTGTGGCTCAGTGCTCTTTAGAGTCAACCCGCATGATCACAGAAAAAGGGAACAGAGAGAAAGAGAGAGATTATCACAATTTCTCCTTCTGACCCTTTACAACACCTTTATGAACCATCTGGAAATAAAAAAGGAAAACCTGTAGGATTTCTTACCAGTAACTCAGAGCAAATGTCCTCTCTGACACGCAACTGTCATGAAAGGTTCAGCTGGGAAGCCGAGCGTGAGCTGGTGCAGGTGAGGGAGGTGCCAATGAGCCACGAAGCCTCACTCCCTTCTGCAGTCCAGGTTACCTAGCAACGCTTGGCACTGTGCATAAAAGCATAACCCCCCGAAAGTCCTGCCAGAGCTCCCTGCTCCCCTCAACGGCTGTTCTGCTTCTGTAACCTCGCCTGACGTTGCCCAACAACCAATGAGAGGCTGGCCCATGGAAAAGAACCAGTCTAAAATGGGAAGCGCAGGCTCGGTCGGGTTCTCAGGGTCCCCGCAGGGCCTTGCAGAGCCCCTGGGAATAAAGCTGCTTCTCGCTCCTACTCTGGGTCCCAGTGCTCTGTTTGGGATCCTGCTCCTCTCCTGCTTCAGTGAAACAAGGACGGAGCCGTGGCAGCCTCGCAAGTGAAGCAGTAAGGCTGGTATCTTCCTGGGCAGAACAGCCACGCACCCGCCAATCCAGCTGGTGAAGAGGCAGCCTGAGCAAAACATGGACCTCGAGGTGACAACAGCCAAGACAGCTGCGAAGATGTGGAAGAAGACGAGGGTTTTGTCGGGGCGGGGGGGGGGGTCACCGGCTTTGTGGCGTGGAATTCAGGAGATGGCTGTGACGTACGGGACCAAGTTAGGAAGGTTCAGCTGGAGTGCTGCACTTCCGAAGAACTGAAAACACCTGAGGAGTCTTCTGCCTGGAGACAACAGGAAAAAGGAAAGAAGAAGAAAATGTGCTACATGGAATGTTTTCCAATATAGACCACATATTAACTCAGAGAAGATGCTTACGTAAATGCAAAGGAACTGAAATTATCCCATGCATATTATCTGACCATAGTGCAAAGGAAATTGGAAATCCATGCCAAAGGAAACCACAAGAACTTCATCAACACATGGAAATTCAATAGTACCCTACTGAACAACCAATGGGTTACAGATGAAATTAAAGAAGAAATTAGACAGATTCTACAATTAAATGATAATGACAATGCTACGTACTGGAACTTATGGGACACAATAAATGCAGTCCTATGAGGAAAATTTATATCAGTGAATACCCTTATTAGGAAAACAGAGCAAGTGCAAATAAACAATTTAATGGCAAAACTCAAACCCCTAGAAAAAGAGCAGGTTAAGGCAAAAGCTCATATGAGGGAGGAAATTATAAAGATCAGAGCAGAAAGTAACGCACTGGAGACTAACAAAACAATGCAAAGGATCAGGAAATCAAAGAACTGGCTCTTTGAAAGGTTAAATAAAATTGACAAACCCTTAGTCAACCTTATTGAAAAAAGAAGGAAAGACTGGAATCCATGCAATTAGGAATGAAAAGGGTGAAATCACAACAGATACTGCAGAAATCCAGAAGATCATCTATATCTACTTTGAGAACTTGTATTCTAATAACATGGAAAATGCAGAAGAAATGGACAGATTCCTAGATATATGTGAATTGCCAAAGCTGAATCAAGAACATATAAAAACTCTAAATAGCCGGGCGTGGTGGCGCACGCCTTTAATCCCAGCACTCGGGAGGCTGAGGTAGGTGTAGCGTTGTGAGTTTGAGGCCCGGTTTGGGCTACAACGCGAGCACAAGGCCAGCCTGAGCTACACAGTGTGACCCTGCCTCAAAAAACCAGGGTCGGGAGTTTGGTTCAGTGACTTAAGTACCTGTCTGACAGGTGCGAGCTTGTGAGTTCAATCCCTGGTGCCACCAAAAAAAAAAAAAAAAAACTCTAAATAAAACAGTATCAATCAATGAAATTCATGAGGTAATTAAAAACTTACCAACAAAGAAAAGGCCAGGCCCTGCCGGATTCACTGCTGAATTCTACAAGAAATTTAGAGAAGATCTAATACCACTACTTCTCAAACTCTTCAATGAAACTGAAAGGGAAGCAATACTCCCAACTTCATTCCTGGAACTAGAGAAGGACCTAACTAAGAAAGAGAACTACAGGCCAATCTCCCTAATGAGCACAAATGGAAAAATTATTAATAAGGTACTTGCAAATGGACTGCAGCAAATTATCCAAAAGATTATACACCATGACCAAGTAGGATCCATCCCAGGGATGCAGGGATGGTTCAACATACATAAATCAATAAATGTAATACACCACATCAACAGAGTCAAGGACAAAAACCATATGATCATATCAGTAGATGCAGAAAAAGTTTTTGACTAAGTCCAACACGCATTCATAATAAAAAAAAAAAACCTACAGAAAATTAGAATAGATGGTCTTTATCTCAATCTGAAAAAGAGCCATCTTTGACAAACCAACAGCCCACATCATACTAAATAGACAAAAACTGAAAGCTTTCACTCTAAAGACTGGAACAAGACAATAATGTCCACTGTCTCCACTCTTATTCAACATAGTCCTGCAAACTCTAGCTGGAGCAATTAGACAAGAAAAAGAAATAAAAGGAATAAAGACAGGAAAGAAAGAAGTTAAACTATTGTTATTTGTAGATGACATGATATGCTACATAGAAGACCCCAAAAACTCCACTAAAAAAATGATAGATTTAATAAACAAATTCAATAGCATAGCTGGATACAAAGTCAATACTCAAAAATCAATAGCCTTCTTGTACACAAATAACAAACTCACTGAGAGAGAAATCAGGGAAACAACACCCTTCATAATAGTACCCAAAACATGAAATACCTAGGAATCAACTTAATGAAGGATGTAAAAGACCTCTACATTGAAAACTACAGTACTCTGAAAAAGGTGATTGAGGAAGATATCAGAAAATGGAGAGATATCCTGCAGTCTTGGGTAGGAAGAACCAATATAGTGAAAATGGCCATACTTCCAAAACTGTTATACAGATTCAATGCAATTCTGATCAAAATTCCAGTAACTTATCTCACGGCATTAGAGAAAACAATCCTAAAATTCAGAAGCCAGAAAAGAACTAGAATAGCAAAGGCAATCCTGGGCAACAAAGTTAAGACAAGTAGAAGCACAATTCCTGACCTGAAATTATACTATAAAGCTAAAGTAATAAAAACAGCATGGTACTAGCAAAAAAACCAAAAACAAACAAACAAACAAACAAACAGACCTGAAGACCAATGAAACAGATGAGAAGATACATAATCAACTCAAGGCACACTAAGCCACCTTATCTTTTTTTTGGTGGGGGGCACTGGGGATCAAACTTACAACCTTGCACCTGCCAGGGCAGACACTTAAGCCACTGAGCCAAACTCCCGGCCCTGGCTTTTTGAGGCAGGGTCGCACTATGTGGCTCAGGCCAGCCTTGTGCTCACATTGTAGAACAAGCCGGCCTCGAACTCACAACGCTCCTCCTACCTCAGCCTCCTGAGTGCTGGGATTAAAGGCATGTGCCACCACGCCTGGCTTAAACCACCTTATCTTTGACAAAGGTGCTAAACACATTCACTGAAAGAAAGACAGCCTCTTTAATAAATGGTGCTGGAAAAACTGGCTTTGCACATGCCAAAGATTAAAAGTGGACCCATATCTTTCACTGTGAACTAAACTAAATTTGAAATGGATCAAAGATCTTAATATTAAAATAGAAACATTAAGTCTGCTGGAAGACAGAGTAGGTAAAACTCTTGAAGATACTGGTGTAAGCAAAGACTTCATGATCACACAGGAACTATCACAAAGAATCAACAACTGGAATCTCATCTAATTAAAAAGCTTTTGCACAGCAAGAGAAACCACCAATAGAGTAAAGAGACAACCCACAATGTGGAAAAAATGTCTGCCAGTTGTCCCTCAGACAAAGGATTACTATCAAGAACACGTGAAGAATTTTAAAAAATCAGACCTCCCAAATTTAAAGACCCTAATCCAAAAACGGGCATCTGAGATGAACACATACTTCTCAGATGGAGAAATACAAACAGCAAATAAATGTATGAAAAAACGTTCAGCATTACTGGTCATTTGAGAGATGCAAATTAAAACAACATCTTACCCCATTCTCAAGAAATAAACCAGTAACAAATGCTGGAGGGGCTGTGGAGAAAAAGGAACGCTTCTCCACTGTTGGTGGGTGTGTAGACTGGTGCAGCCACTGTGGAAATCAATGTGGAGATTCCTTTAAAAACTAGGATTGGAGGTCCCATTTGACCCAGTTGTTTCCCCTCTGGGTAATTAAAAACATCACACCACTCATTTTTATAGCATCACAATTTGTAATAGCTAGATCTTGGAAACACAAATGCCCATCAACCAAGGAATGGGTAAAAAAGATGTGGTCTTTTTATACAATGGCATACTACTGAGCTCTAAAAAAGGATATACTTGAGACTTTTATAGCTAAATGGTTGCAACTCAAGACCATCCTCATAAGTGAAATAAATCAGACTCACATGTGTAAACATTGTATTGTCTCCCTAGTGTGAGAAGTGAAAGAGTAAATAAGATCTAAAATGCACAATAGATACTGTAAAATGAGAAGAAACTTTTCAAAAGGAAAGAGAAACTGGGATGGGGGAAAGGAGGAAAGAAAGAAAAGCAAAATATATATATACATATATATATATGTTTTATATATACATACACACACACAAGCTAGTAAGATAACTATACTATTAATTTCTCTTAGTTCATTAAAAATAAAGGTTTGTGCTAATATTGTTTGGGCAATTAAATGCCTATATATTGTACTCTGAGTAACTAATTTAAAGATAAGTATGCAATATATTAACCATTGTCACTCTATTGTTTTGAAATTTTTTTTCTTCCTTAAATAAAATTAAAAAAAAATAAAATATTTTTAAAATCTGGTGATTTGCTGTTGAAGAGATGTTAAAGTCAGTTTTCAAGCATGGTTTATATTCAGTCTGAATTAATTGCTGACTTTCATCCTGGGTAGAATGAAACTGATAATGATCTTTATTGACTAACCAACCAATTGTGGTTTTTCAATTATTTTAAATGGTATCAATCTTATATCTTCTTTGTATATAGACTTTAACTGTAGGATGGGCATTTTGAGGTCCAAATTATTAAGACGTCTATACCTTTAGCAGTGTTATACTGCAAATTTTAGGTTAGGGCCATTGACTTTAAAGTCCGATTTTTAAGCCAAGTATGGTGGCACACGCCTGTAATACCAGTATTTTAGAAGGCTGGTGCAGGAGTATTGCAAATTTGAGCTCAGTCTATGCAAGCTCATCTCAGAAAAGCAGACCTTTTCTCAAAATAAAAGTAAGATGGACATGGTGGTGCACACATCTAATTCCAGCACTTGGGAGGCTGATGCAAGAGGATTACAAATTAAAGCTTAGTTGGACCAATTTTAGCAAAAGCCTGTCTCAAAATAAAAAGAAACTGGGAGCCGGGCGTGGTGGCGCACGCCTTTAAACCCAGCACTTGGGAGGCTGAGGTAGTTCGAGGTCGGCTTGGGCTACAATGCGAGCACAAGGCCAGCCTGAGCTACACAAGTAGTGCGACCCTGCCTCAAAAAACCAGGGCCGGGAGTTTGGCTCAGTGGCTTAAGCCCCTGCCCTGGCAGGTGCGAGGTTGTGAGTTTGATCTCCGGTGCCGCAAAAGAAATAAATAAATAAAAATAAAAATAAAAGAAAAAGAAAAAGAAAAAGAAACTGGGTGTGCTGGTGCATACTGTTAATCCCAGCACTCAGTAAGCTGAGGCAGAAGATCACCATGAGTTCAAGGCCAGCCTGAATTACCTAACAAGATCCTGTCCCCGAAACATTTCCTGCCTCCTACTATTAAAATACAAAAAATAGAAAGTGCTGGAATTACAGCTCAGTCCAAAGACCATGCAAAGTAAATTTATTTCCTAGCAGACACATAAAGAAAGTGAACTAACGCTCACTTTAACTGCTAATAGAATCATGTCAACATGTAATCATTTTTCAAGGGTCTCATGAAGATAGTTTACAGTCTTTTACAGTGTTTTTGAAACTGCAGGTACATTTTCCAGGCACTCATGGGGCTGAATATTGGGTGTCAACTCTGTCATTTGCTGCAATCATGACCTTGAGCAAGTCCTGGAGGTCAGAGAGATCATCTATTGCCACTTGGGTTCCACGACTGGCCTGGGCAGACAGGAGGTGGACAACTCCATGCCCACTAAGCGAGGGGTCAAAAGGCAGGTTCCACCCCGGCCACGCTGACCTGCCCGTGGCCACGAGCGAGGAGCTTCAGCACCGCACCAGCAGAAGGCAAGCGGCCCTCTGTCCAAAGTCCAACTGAGAAAAGGATGGGTAGTAACAAGTACCTGAAGCCAACCCCACGGGTAAGGACTAAAACCCACCTTTTCAGTACCTAAGCACAGCTGCAGACCAGAGGGGACTCAGGGGATCCTAAGAGAGGCTGATCAAACCAGCAGACTTGGTCTTCGCCACAACTGTGGCCAGCTGGCGTCCCAGAAAGAACTGTTGATGATTGGCTCACAGTAGGAGGCAGGAAATGTATCGGGGACCAACCGTCCATGAGCGACAGTCTCTGAAACTACAAGCAGGAGAAGAGCATACTTCTACAAGGAGCTGTAAAGTAAATTGATGCATTTATTAAAACAAGAAATAAAAACACCATACATATCACATACATGTGACACTTTTTTTTGTGTTTTTAGGACGGGGTTTCACTATGTAGTTCAGAATGGTCTTGAACTCACTATGCAGCCCAGACTTGCCTTGTGCTTGTGATGATCCTCCTGCCTCAGCCTCCCAAGCTGGGATTATAGGAACGCCCTACCACAGCAGGCACAGATGGCACATTAATGTATCTCCCAATCTATGGAGAAATATCAGGTCGAAGCACTTGTAATGAAACACGCGTTGGGATGTACAGCTGTGTGCAGGTCACTGCCAGGGGCAAATTGCATGAGACAAAACGAATTGATAGCCTGGACTCTGCCCGATGCCTGAAGCGTGTGATAAGTGGGTTCAGGGAGCACACTTTCAAGACTGCTTGAATTCATGTTTTCCCAGATTGCAATCCTAACTCACTCCCCAAAATGTAATTTTCTTCATTCTAAAAAAAAAAAAAAAAAAATCCAGCAGCCAATGATTACTGTGGAAATGACTGTGAATGAGACGAAGTTAATTCCCTGAATGTCACCAGAGCCCCTCCCACCTCGCCCTGCAGTACCTGCCGTCTCCCAATTTCGTATTTTCCTCCTCAAACCCTGGTCATCTGTCAGTCATCTAAAACTGAGCAATGGAACTGAACATTTTGAAGTGAAATACAAATTTCATATTGAAGTCAGAAAAGGAAGGCCTCGCATACACCTCAATGGCACAGCACCTGCCTGGCAAGCACAAGGCCTCGAGTTCCCAGTACCAAAAAAATGAAAAATAAGTCAGAAGGGCTAAGGATTAAGATGGGACATGTATAGGTGCCAACTCCCCATGATGAATGCACTTATATCACAAACATTGAAAACCCCATGGGCCAGAATTTATTTAAAACCCAACTGAGTGGAGGTGAGGCAGGTTAAGGGTGATGCCCCGGCTGTGGAAATGAGTCTTTACATTCCTGAGTCAATCACAGCTTGTCCAGTGTTACAGTTTATGTCGAGATGGTTCCCGAAGCCGCATGAACTGCGCCTGGGGCTCTGAGCGCGGATCGGGTCATCACTGGACTCGTGCACCGGTGAGTTCGGAGCCGACTGTGGGGCTGGAAGGTGAGGCCGGTGCGAGGAGGCGAGCCTCTGGGGGTGCAGTGGCAGGGTGCACTGCGCCCCCTCCCCGTTGGACTTCGGCTTCCTGTCCACCACGCCGTGAGCAGGCCTCGTCTGCCCGCCCATCTGCCGTGCTGCCTGTGTCAGAGCCCGGGCACTGTCCACAGAAACCTCTACAAACTGGGAGCCAAAGCAGTCTCTCTCCCTAAACGGTGGGTGTCAGGCCCTTTTGTCCCAGCAGGCAAGGCGGTGCGATGGCTTCCCTCACTGAGTCAGCGCTCGGTTTCTGCCAGGGCTCCTGCTGGGGTGATTCAGTCGAGAGAGGGGAAGCGTCTCTGGTCTAGGCAGCACAGTGCACACAGCAACAACAGCACCCACACGTGGCCAAGATAAGTAAATTTATTTCAATGTCAAAATACAGTATTCCAACACACAATTCCAAATCAAGTGAATTCAGAACTGCTAGTGAAAAAGCTTACACTTCTGCCCCCACGGCTTCCGGCCTGAGTATCTGATTGATACCCATGGCACTCCTCAATGCGCAGAAGCCCCCTTTCAGGTCCTCAGGAGCCACACGCGGCTGCTGGCGACACTGTGGGACGGCTTGAGTACTGGTTCTGACACTGCCCCCCAACTTAAAACTCAAGGACAAATCACGCCCCTCATGGCAACTGTGGCGTCTCCGTGACCTGAAGTTCAAGGCCATCTGCCACGTGTTTCTGTTGTGTCTCCACAACCTAGACCTGGTGACTGGACACAGCGGGTGTGCGACACGGAAACGTCCCAAGGACTGGCAGTCACTCGAGCCACACAAACTCCAGGATGGTGACACCGTTCCCAGACGGTGGCTGCGGCTGATGCGTTACAGGTGCAGACAGCCGTCCTAGTAAGTGACACCGCAAAGACCCTTACACCAAGATGGGGGTGTCTGCTTGTGCTTGTGCTAATTCCTCCAAGGCCCCGGCTCATGGCACAGACCCACAGGCAGGGCTGGACTTCCTGGGTGCCTTGGGGCCACGCAGCCTCTGTGCCCAGCTGCACAGACTGGTCTCCAGGACAGGGAAACAGCCCTGGCCAAGAGCCGGACTACAGATGAATCCAGGGACACAGAAGCACCGAGTAAGGAATCTGTGCAATCGACCCTGACCCACAGAGACCCGGGGACGGCGGCTTTCAACACCTGCCCACTCAGTGCAGGCATTCCCTGAAGTCAGGCACCTAAAACGTTCATTCTCTCAGAACAACTGTTCCCGGCTCCGAGGACAGACTGGGAGCGCCCGGGATCTGAAGGTCGGGAACACGCAGGCCCGGGATCTGAAGGTCGAAAACACGCAGGCCGGGCCAAGCCCGGTGCTGTCCGACACAGCACGGAGCACTGAGGCGAAGCCTGCGCTTTCTATGGGAATATTCCGAACATGCTATTTTTAAAGAAAAGGTTTTTAAGCGCCTGCCTGGCAAGCGCAAGGTCCTGAGTTCAATTCCTGTGCACGCGCGTGCGCGCGCGCACACACACACACAAAGGTTTTAATTAGAAAGAGAAAACAGTAAGTGACTGTGGGTTGCGGAGCTGACAAAGATCAGGCTGGCCCTTAACAGAAGAAGAAAACAGGAAAGGACTGCAGTGTGTTTGGCTGGGTAGGCAAAAGGCTGCCGAACAAATCCACCAGGACACCCAGCAGTGAGCAATTATCCGTGCTTGTGCTAATTCCTCTCAAAGACTGGGTCCTGGGGGTCTGCACGCTCCCAGAGGTCTAACACACAGTCAGCAACACTGGGCCCCGAGGCCTCCGGCCTCAGCCCGGCGGCACGCGCCAGTCCGCAGGCCTCCCACGCTTCCCCTCTCTCCGGGCAGCGCGGCGGCCAGGGCTGCGTGGCGAGTGCGCGGCACGGCCCCTCCCTGGATCTCACACAGCACCACCTGGCCAGAGACGCGGTGGGACCCACCGGCCAGGCCCAATCTGCCCACCCCGCCCTCCCCGTTACGGGGGTGGGGTTTCTGGGGGTTGCCTGGGAGGCCCGAGCGCCACGCACAGCAGGCCCTGACCCTGGGAGGAGAAAGGCAGACTGGTGATTCCTTGGGGACTTGGAGGAGGATCGAGGATGCGTGTGCATGCGTGCACGCGCGTGTGCATAATTCCACAGACAGCAAGGATAACAGCATCCATTTACCAGGGCTGCCAAAGTCCCACAGACTGGGTGATTTAACGACGCAAACATATTTCCTCGCAGATCTGGAGACCGGAGTCTGAGGCCGAGGTGTGGCCAGAGCTGGCTCCGGAGCCTCCGTCTACAGCCGGCATGCGGCTCCTCCTGTCTTCACACGCCGTCCCTCAGGCGTGCCCAGGCCTCACTATAAGGCGTGGACCCCACCGGATCGGAGGCTGCCCCGACTGCCTCGCTTTGCCTTACTTACCTTCTCAGTGACCAGCGACACAGGCATTCTGAGGGGCAAGGACTTCGCCAGATGGATTGGGGGCGAGGCCAGCTACACACCTGTGCGGTGAGAAAGTGCCCCAGCTCACGCCCATCGTGATCAGAAAGGGGGTCGGGGAGAGGAGCAGTGCGCGGGCGGGGGGGCCAGGGGCTTCTGGCAGAGTGCGGTGGACCGGAAGCCTGAGCGGAGACGGTTCTGAGATGCCTTTCCTGCAGCTGGTCTCGAACTGACAACAGTCCCCCTGCCTCAGCCTCCAGAGTGCTGGGATTACAGGCCTGCCTGCCTCACAGCCTGAGACCTCCTGTGCCCGCCACCCAAAACTCAAGGGATGCACTTCCCAGCTTCACGCAAGCGGCTCCATCACTGCTGTCTGCAGCTCTGCGGGCTTGAAAACACCCATTAGGGCTGGGGCTGGGGCTCAGCGGCTCCACAATCTCCAGTACCACCCAAAAAACCCGTAAAAGGTCTGATCTGAAAAAGGGAGAAGGAGGGGAGGCAGAAAATAAAAAGATTGAGATGAAGATATAGTATATATGCGCAATTCCGCAAAACAAATGTAACTATTGGTCCCCAAAATACACTAATTTTTTTTTGAGACAGGGTCTCACTATTCAGTCCAGACTGGCCTTGAACTCACAGTAATCCTCCTGTCTCAGCCTCCCAAATACTAGGATTCTAGGTATGTGCTATCACACCCTGGCAAAATACACTAATTTTTAAGAATGTGCATTTGAGGGCCAATCTGTAAGTAGTACTCTTTGAAATTATAAGTATTAATACTACAACTATGTAGATGAAAAAGGCTTATCCTGAAAATTAGAATGGAACCTGAAGCCGTAGCTAGCTGTGAGTCAGTTAGATATCGCAAGCCTGAGGACAAGGGGAGCGCGAACAGCACACACCCATGACTCACAGAAACACAGTCCTGTGTCACATACTACCGTCCCTTGCTAGACCTCGACCCAGAGCCCACAGGGCACTGTGACACCATACGGTCACCATGTGCAGCCTTCACAGCGCTGCCCTGAGAACAGCACAACACACTTCCGGCTGCCATGCCCCACAGCCCAGGACCATTGAGAAGGTCAATCTTTCAAGCCCTGTCTGCCCTAGACCTGGTTTAAATCAAAAATTCATGTTTCCTAAATTCTTACCCCATTAAAGGCCCTGAGGCCACACCGCTGTCCAAGGGGAAGCAAAGACACTTTCCACGCCCCAGGCGACTCCGGAGCGCAGTGCTGGTGAGCCTCGCGCACTCCCTAGCCCCCAGCCCCAGGAGTGATCCGGCTGTGCAGATGCCGCTGCCCAGGCTGGCACTGCCCATGCTGTCTCCAGAAGGCGACACCGCCACCCTGCAGGGAGGCTGCCCAGAGGTCCGCAGGCAGCCCGGGGCCCTGACTGAATGCCAGCACCCAGCGCCTGAGCACCACAGCCCAGGGGAGCCAGCTGCCGCCCGCAGAAGAAAGAAGGGCCAGCAGTGACACCGGGACACCTCCAGGGAGCCGCAGGTGCCCCCAGCCAGCCTGAGCCTCCTCTGCCCACCTGCGCCCCTCCCGCCAGGCTCGCTGCAGGCACCTGGCAGAAGCCCCCTCGCTCTCCAGCGCCTCAGCGCCCAATCGATCGTACGGGCCGCCGCGGGCTGCAGGTTCCCAACCCCTTCGACCCACAGACCCCACCTGCTTCTGCAGCCCGCCCCGCAGCCCTGGCCAACAGCCGGCGCCTGTCACCCCACAACTTCACGCCAGGACCCCCAGGGCCCGAGTCAAGCCAGGCTCACACCCTCCTGCCCGCTACCCCACACACCACGAAGCCAGCGCCACGCACCCTCTGGACCCCCCCCACCCCGTGACCTGTCCCTGGGCCCTGAGCACCCCGGAACGGGCAACAATGAAGTGGGGCTGACTGGCCGGGCACCCACCCAGCTGCACCGGAGAGAGGCCACACGGGGGGTCAAAGCCGGCCCGGAGTAAGAGGCGACCTTGTGAGCAGCAGCCACACGGTGGGAGGGCAGGGAAGCCCAAGCAGCCACAGGGCTGCAGAGGACTACGGGTCTGTGCGTGGGGACCCTAGCGCCCCTATGGGGCGGCTCCGGTCAGCTGCGGGCCCGCGTGGGAGGCACAGAGTGGAAGGCCTGGCACCTGGGGCTTGTTTGGTGGCCATCCCGAGCTCACGTGGGGGTCACCTCGCACCCAAGGCCCCTCCCCGGGGCCCGGGAACTGAGGCCGCTGCGGCTCCCAAGGGACAGAGGAGGCGAGCAGGGCCGGGGACCACGCCCATGAGAACTGCCGTTTATTCTGAAGTCGCCAAATCACCACTGAGGAGTCACCGAGGGTGCGAGGGGAACGAGGCTCAAACACTGATTGGGGGCAGTCTGGAGGGAGGAGGAAGGAGTGGGGGCCCCGGCTGTCCTCCCCCTTCTAATGCCGCGGACAGGGGTCCTCCTCAGCGGCCCCGCCCCGTGTCTGGTCTCTCGGGAGGCGGGCGGGGCATGGGAAGGGGCGTAGTGTGAGGCCGGGAGGCAGCGGGCGGGCGCCCCGTTCACATGCACTCAACGCTGCTCTCCCAGGCGGGGCGGGGCCTCCC
>RJWM01042214.1:0-14489 GCA_004363535.1 Dasyprocta punctata | reverse complement strand
TCATTGTGGCTCAGAACAACCAATTATTAAACATCTGGGAACATTGTGAGTCTATAGTAAATTGTTATTACCTTGTAACAAGCATTAGTAGGAATATTTACACCTATTGAATTGGCAGACCCTACACCACTGAACAATACTCTAAGGGAGGTGCTACTACCATCAACCCCTTTGTAGAGCTGTGAGACTAAAAGAATGGGCAACCTGACTCTTTTGATTAGTGCCAGAGCTGATATGCAAACATGCTTCATAAGCCTATCAATTAAACTTCTACATATGATACTCTCTGTTTAATACACTAGATACTAAATGTTAAATTAAAAAAATCATTTTTTAACTGCTGGTCTGTCTTTCTCTAACCTTTGTCTCCTCTCTAATCTCTCACTCAATCACAATCTTGATGGTGTGTATTGAGAAAAAATACTGTCTGCTATTTCTGTTATACCTTGAAATTATTAGGGGCTGCAGATATGGGCAATCATCTATTAGGATACAGAGATATTAGTGGAGGACAAGTGAAGTTGTATATTAGCTGTTGTCTGAATTGCATGGAGCTGAAGTGGGCATGCTGCTTCTCGGAATGTCCACATCCTTACTTCAAATAAAAAAAAATCTGTAAAGCGAGAGGATGATGGTGGTTGAGGAATAATGTAGAGATGTCTTTTTCCCCATGAGTTCACATTAGTCGTCTGTGGCTTAGAATTTAAATAGCCGAAGAAGCAAACTGAGCTGTAACACTTTTGGGATAAGAGACCTTCAGGAGCATGTCTTTATTATTTGTCTCTTCGACTGTACAATGTAAGCAGTGGTAATACTTCTTTGCTGTGATGAAGAGATGCTTGATGATAATGCAGTGAAAGAGCTATAAAGTACAAAGTGATATACACACAGCAAAGCTGGTGTCGTTAGCAGAGATCTAGATACACTCCTCTAGAAGTCTTCACTGTCTTGCTAAAGTCAAGAATCCCACAAAATATCAAAACATCAACAATTACTCAACCTTGTGTACAGAATTTTCAAGGATCTGGGGATTTCAAGATATAACTCACAAAGTCCTTGACTTCAAGTTGCTTGGACATTATAAAGCTAAATCGTCTCACATAGATAACTGTAATAAGTGCTGTAATAATCCAGAATATGAAATGATGGGGTAGTTCTTCCCTGAGGTGTTGAAGAGGATGCTATCTAAGAGGAAGAAATGCCAGAATGCCTAGAGTAATTGGTAATAGGAGTATTCTCAATTCTGGCTAAGCATAAGTTTGGAGAAATAAAAGATCCTAGTTTACTTAGGGAGGCAATCTTATGTGAGCAGACTGGACGATTCTGACTGAAAGCATAAAATTAATAATTTTCAACTTCTGACCTTCATATCTCATTTAATTTTTAACTTCTTAATCCACTTTACCTTATTAAGGATGTTCTTTTTTTCTCAAATATAAATAGGTAAACACATTCAAAATATGCTAATACTGTTTTTAGTAGACTTTAATTTCCTTCCTTCACATTTTATTAATTACAAACTTAACCATGAGTACAAACTTGCATTCTCATTATTAAATATTCAAACCTGCATGAGTTAAAGAAAACATGAAAATTTCCTGTCAGATTCACTTATAATTTAGCTTTAAAAAATTAACTATGTTTAATTTTAGTAGACTTTTTCCTAGTATCTCTTTACTTTGGCAAATACTCATATGGAAATACATAGAATTTATTTATGTGTGCCCTTCCTTTCTTTTAATTTTCTACTTCCTTTTTATTATCTGAATTTTCCTAAAGCTTCCTTCTTTTAGCTAAGTAAGTAGAAAGAGGGATGTCTTTTTAGAAGCACATGTAAATAAAGCACATGCCTTTCTGTATCATGTCTTTTCATGTATTGTTTTATTGCTATTATCAGAATCATCATTAGCAAAACACTATGCATACGTATCAATATGTTCAAATGTTACTCAAAATACCTAAAATGCAAAGTTCATTTCTTTCTGACCTATCAGCTTCCTGTTTTCAGTTGTAGTTTTAGTAAATTTTTCTTCCAGAAATTTCAAATTCTCATGGATGTATTTATGTATGCATGTATGTATAAAATGATACATTTATATATGATATATATTTACAAATACTTATATACAAATAAATATATATATATATGTACACACATACACAAATATTTTAAACAAGCAGGAGGATTATGGGCAAACTGTGGTATATTCTGTCTTTAAAAAGCTAAATGAGAACTAGGGACCCTCCATGCACTGAGTAGAGTGAGCTGAATGCATGCATAGCGAAATCTACCTAGGTGTGCAGCCTCAGTACCTTGCTCAGAACCTAGTCGGGTCCTCCCCAGCATCCCCAAACAGCCAGGGACTTTGGTACATTGCTCGGGCCCTGTTTGGACCTTGCCCAGTGACCCCAAGTAGCTGGGGAGCTTCAGTGAACTGCATGGTTTGAGCTGAAGGCCTGCACATCATAGTCCACCTAGTCATTCAGCCTCAGTACACCACTCAAAAGCTGATAGGGCCCTGTCCAGCAACCTCAAGCAGAAGGGAGGCTTTGATGTGTCACATGGGATGTGCTGAAGATTCACCCAGCATATTCCTCCGATTGGGGGAGCCTTTGAGTGCCACTAGGGATCTGGTAAGCCCTGCCTAATGACCCCCACTCAGCTGGAGGAACTCCCTGCTATACAGACAGCCATCCTCAACCCAGAAAACCACTGAGACTTTGCCTTCAGCTACCCCAAGGGAATACAGGAAAATGACAAAACAAAAGAGCAAAATGCAATCTCAGACCTCCAGCCCATCCCAAACAAGCCTGGGAGACATGGACATAGAGAAAAGTGTAAGCCATACACCTGAAACTTCTGAAATGAGAGCAACTGAAGTAAAGACACAACTCCATGAAGCTGTAAAGGAACTCAGATCAGAAATAATCTCCCAGGTAAAACAAGAAATGATAATTGTAATTAAAAAAAATGCTGAACACATCTAAAGAAGACAAAGTTAAAAGAATAGAGGAGCACTGCAAAATGATGGAAACCTTGAATGAACAATATAAGAAAGAATTAGAATGCATGAAACAGATTCAAAGAAATATCCAAGAAATCAAAAATTCCATCAAAACCTTGCAAAACCACCTGAATGAATGTGAAAATAGACTTTCATACCTGGAAGACAAGATTGCAGCTAGTGAACAGGAGAGGAAAGATCTAAATATAACACGGAATCAGGAAATAACAATTCAACAGTTGTAAGACAATACAAAGGAAAACAATATAAAATTGATATGTATAAACAAAAAAGGTGACAACACAAATTATATATAAAGGACTATTTGCAAAAGTAATAGCTGAAAATTTCCCAAACATGGGAAAGGAAACTGACATACAGATAATTGAAGCATATAGGACTCCAGTTAGCCATAACCAAAAGAAATCTGACCCAGGCATATAATAATCAACATTCCAGAAATTCAACATGACAACAGAATATTAAAAGCTGTTGGAGAAAAGAAACAAATCACCTATAAAAGAAAGCCCATCAGAATCACAGAAAACTTCTCAACAAAAAAAAAAAAAAAATCAAGTCAAGAAGAGCATGAAGTGAAGTACTTCAAATGATAAAGGAAAATGACTTCCAACCCAGATTGATGTAACCTGCAAAAAGGTCCTTCAAAATCAATGGAGAAAAGAGATACTTCCATGACAAAAACAGCTGAAGAACTTCATGACCACCAAACCAACCCTACAAAGTATAATGAAAGATATTCTAGATAGACATAAAAATAACTATGACTTCAAGGACACCAACAGAAAAAAACCACCAAGCAGGGCAAACACTTAAACAGAAGAGAAAGGCAAAGAAGAAACACCAGAAAGATAACATGACAAAAATAAACCAATATATATCAGTTAAAACCATTATTGTAAATGGCCTCAATTCAACAATTAAAAGAAACAGACTCACAGAATGGATCAAGAAACAACATCCAACCCTATGCTGTATACCAAAAAACCATCTAACCTGAAAGGAAATTCATAGACTGAAAGTCAAAGGATGTAAAACAATACTTCATGCAACAGGAACCCCCCCTACTAAAAAAAAAGCAAGGGTAGCTATTCTGCTTGCAGACAAGGTGAACTTCAAACCAAGAATGATCAAAAAAGATAAAGAAGATCACTACATATTGGTTAGGGAAAAACTTCAAAAGGAAAAGATAACAAACTTAAATATATATGCACGAAATATGGGAGCACTCAGCTATATAAAACACACATTAATAGAAATGAAAAATCACATGAGCAATAACACAATTATAATGGGAGACCTTGATACCCCATTGACACAAAGAGACAGATCAACTAGACAGAAAATCAACAAAGAAATAAAACAAATGAATCAAACTTGTGAACAAATGAATTTAGTAGGCTTATAGATGCCTAGAACTTCTCTTAAAGACTTTATAAGAATTGGTTTTATTACATGTGAAGATATGAACAGTTACTTTGAAGAAAATGAGACATTATGGTAGCCATTGCTGATTTCCTATTATCTTATTATGAAGTCCAATAACGCTTTTATTCTTTGTTTTGATTGGTTTTAGTCTGTTTTGCATTATTTTATTTCAATATGTGTGAAAATGTGAACAGCTATTTTGAAGAAAACAAGAGACATTATGGTAGTCATTGTTGATTCCCTATTGTCTGGTTTTGAAGGTCAGTAATGCTTTAATTCTTTTGTTTTGATTGGTTTTATATTATTTTGTTTTGTTTGAATTTATTGTGTGCGAAGGTATGGGCAACTATTTCGAAGAAAGCAAGAGACATCATGGTAGCCACTGTTGCCTTGTTTTGAAGTCCTATGTTGCTTGAATTGTCCTGTACTGATCTGTTTTTTTCTGTTCTGTTTTGTTTCGGTTTGTTCTCTTCAAAATAAAAAAAAAACACTAAATGATAGAGTTTGAAGACCTTTAGGTATCACTCTTTTTAAAAAAAAAGCATACTGTTTTAATGCTTAATACTGCATTTGTCATTATGGATGCCTATTAATGTGTTTAAGTAGTTTACAAGTTTGCATTCTTGTGCAAATATTTCCAAGTATAATAAGTCCTAATGCACAGGAATTCTGGATACATGAATTCAACCAACAACAGTTCAAAAATATTTGAAAAAGTAAATCTCTGTGATCAACAAATATGCACTCTTTTCTTGTCATATTCCATAAATAATACAGTAGAGCAACTATTAACATAGTATCTACAGTGTATTAGTAACTGTATATTATCATTATAAGTAACATAGAGGTCATTTAAAATATATGGGAAGACATGAGCTGTTAATATGTAAATATGAAGAATTCAGGATCCATGGGATCTTGCTATCCATGGATGTCCAGAAGCAGACCTTCACAGACAAGGAATAATGACTGGGCATATAAATTAAGTTCTACTAATTTGCATTTCCAATAGCAGTGAGACAATTTATCTCTGTCTTCCATTCTACAGTATGCATTCCCTCATTTAATGATCATTCTATCACTGCATATTAAATATTAGGCAGCATATTGGTTAAAAAGTGTACTAGCAAATGAGAGAAATACTATGGTTGATCTTATAAAGTCTACATTCTAGTTGCCAAAATATAAAAAAAAAAGAAAAATAGTTGGACAGTTGAAAAACTGGATATGTCATGTAGATAGAAGACAGATCAGTAAATAAAAGAAATTATGTACCACAATTAGCAAAATGTAATATAAAGAATGGGCAACAGAATAGATAGTAACTGAGAAACTGGAGCCACTTTAAATACAGGTACTCTGTCTGAAAAGATTCTTTCAATTGAAGCTTTAATAATTAAATCAAATAGAAAATTATAAAATTTATAAATTGATTTAATTATTGTTTATCTTAATAATTATTTTCATATTTTTATGTTTCTGAGCAATTTCAAATTTGCTATCAAATGGCTCTCTATTTCCCCTATTTTTCAGTGA
Organism: Dasyprocta punctata; assembly: GCA_004363535.1. Lineage (NCBI taxonomy): Eukaryota > Metazoa > Chordata > Mammalia > Rodentia > Dasyproctidae > Dasyprocta > Dasyprocta punctata. The sequence goes on along the minus strand of RJWM01042214.1, from coordinate 8,502 downwards.
ATTTATAGATATTTTCCTTCTTGATTTACAGAGTATGAGCCTTTACGTCCTTAAAAGCTTGAATTAAATTGTCAAGATTTAAATTTGCTCCAAATTTATGAATTAATATGTTGGGAAAAAGTGAAGACGATTAATTTTTCATAGTATTACCCTTTAATTTAACAGCCATATGGCTTCTATATAGACATGGTTTGCTATATTTTCCTTAGAATGATTTAATCATTTTGCTTTTTACAAAGTGCCAGTAAGTACCACAATCTTATGCATAACATCAAGCTATAATTTACAAAGAAAATCTAAGAAAAATTTGAATATTAAACAGAAAATATCCAATGTCATTGCTACATATTTCAAGCACCAGAAAAATCAACTTATATTTCTTTTCACAATTCAACCCCAACCTTGCGACTCAAGCAAAGACGAGATATGAAAAGTGATGGATCAACTGTGATAACTGTCTTTGCTTCTGTCTTTGGAATTCTGCAGTAAGTTAAGGCTAACAGATTAATATAAATTTGAAAGTTTTTTATAGTTCAGATATTTTAAATGAGGAAAGAAATGAAAAACATCAGGCATCATTTGGTTTTAGAGGTCCTGACAGTTGAGACCCCCTCCAGCATCCTTTGCTATCCTTTCACCAGCAGACAGCTTGCAATGGGACCTTGGAAAGCTCAAGGTTTTCTTAGTTTCTGCTGTGTGGCATCCACAACCAGAATGTTAAATCTAGCAGAAATATATGGACTCAGAGGTCATCTGATAGATACCATCTTGACTTTCCAAGCATTCCCCATCATCAATAATCATTATATATTTTTAATTTTGTCTTTTGCAAGTTAAAATCCATTTACTTCCTTTGCTCACATGTAATCTCATTTGTGCTTAGTAAAAAGGACTAGAAATAAACAGATGTGGGATTTAGCCTCAGCTTTACTACTAATAATATTGTTATGTTAGTCAAGTAGGTTATCTCTAATCCACAACTTCTTTTCTTTTTTAAAATAGAGATAAAATTCTTATATTGACTTTGTAGTCAATAAAGGTTATTGTTAGTACATTGATGGCATATATTACATTTCAATTTTATATATTATGTTATAGTGGACATATGCAATCAGAAAGATTTAATCTTCCAAACAGCACTTTACATCCTTCATTCCCTCCCCCGTTAACCCCTCACCACCCCTACACAAATAGTCCTCACAGGGCACATATAAAACAGTTTTTCACAACTTCAGTCTTATAAAAGTAGGTGTTTAAAGTCATTATAAACTAACTGCTTCCTAATTTTTCCCTGCTTAGTACAGGCATTTTGAAAAACAAAGCAAACAACCCATGAACTCTACTGGCCCAGTGGTGAACTTCTTGTATTTCTGGTCATGGAAATAAAAGAGGAAGCAGAACTCCATGTGTTTCTTTTGTTTGGTTGTTATAGTTGTGGCCGTAGATGTTGGCTTTCAGTTCTAGTTATCAGTTATGTATGTGGAAAAATAATATGTAAAGTAAAATAACCAGGTGCTAGGCCAGATCTTGGCAACCACCCAAGTGCTCATCAATCAAAGAATGGATAAAAAAAATGTGGTATTTCTATACAATGGAGTACTAGTCAGCTATTAAGAAAGATTGCATTGAGACTTTTATAAGTAAATGGACACGACTTGAGACCATACTCATAAGTGGCATAAATCAAACCCACATGTGTAAATACCATATTGTCTCCCTAGAGTAAGAAACTGAAAATTATATATGATCCAAAATCTACAATAAATACTATGTAAGGGTAAAAAACAGCTCAAAGAGCAAAAGTAATTGGGAAGGGAAAAGGGGGAAAGAGGAAAGAGGAAAGAGGTAAGCGAAAAGGAAAAGATATAAATCTGTATATATGTATATGTAAGATAACTAAAATGAACATACTGATGAATGTATTAGTTATTGAGAAAGAACAGTTAATACTCATATGATTAGATCAATTTTACATGTCTATATCTGTTAAAGTAAACAACCATTTTGAAGATAATGATACACAATATTGCAACCATTGTCAAGTTTCTATCACCCTGTTTTGTAAACCTATATTGTTACTGTCGTGCCTTTACTCTAGTCCTTTGTTTGTCTTTTGCTTTTTGTCTTTCTTATATGTGTCTTTTTTTTCCCCTTAAATAATAATAAAAAAAATAACCAGGTGTTTTCGGAGGATGAAGTAGACAATTACTTATGGAAACTAGAATATTCTACAGCCACAGAAAATATAATTTTAATAAAAATTTTTCTCAATTAAAATTTCAACTTACTCATTTTAAAATACCATAAGAAGGAATGATAAAAGGCGTACACTCAAGCAAACCTTTAATTTTTACTCTCTTGGAAAAACATATGTCAAATTTCTGAGTAAATGTCACTTTCTTCTACTCAAATTATTAAAATCATCTTTACATTTCGTAATGATCTGGACACATGGGCCTATGCTTCCCAATTGCTCTTTAAGTCAGTTCACAAAATAAGGTAGAGAAAAATTTAATATCATAATTATTCATAAGGTCTTTTGTCAACAGTCCTTCTATTTACTTAAAATAAGTCTATTCTCTTCTTTTATTTATTTATTTTATTTATTTTATTTTTTTTGTGGCACCAGGGATCGAACTCACAACCTCGTGCCTGCCAGGTGGGCATTTAAGCCACTGAGCCAAACTCCCTGCAATGAGTCTATTCTTAAAGGCTGATATTTAATGATACATAGATTTTTCTGCAAAAACCACATTTTATCACTTGTGATTATGTTTTCATTGAAACCTGTGTGAGAAGACCTGAACAATATCCTCCATTTCAATCAGTACAACTAAAAATACATTGTTACCTACTTTATGTAAGATATTGGTCAAGACATTGTGATAGGATTGAGAACAATGTGATGAAGGAACTTGCTCTCTTGAACTCATATTCTAAAATCTCACAAATTTTAAATCACATTAATAAACACAACAACTTCATGCAGTAAGTTAATAACAATGATCATGATGGTTCCATTTTTCATTTCAAAGATAAAGAAATCAGGGCAACATACATAAAGCAATCCTTCCAACTAACAAATGTGAAGTTTGTGGGGATTCTCACTCTAAAATAGATTCTATTTTTTTTTGTATTCTAGAAAGATCAACGACTGTGTATTTTGGGATAATTACTCTGCACTGCCCAAAGAAAACATAAGATATCTGACTTCACCTTCTCCTCTGGGAACAAAAATATTGCTGATGCCTAAGTGGTATCTATCAATCCTGAGATGATCTGAAATCTCCAGCCTCCACAGAGTTAGATAAAATGTTCCCACAAGGACTCCTGTGTGCCAACACATGACAGTTGAGTTCTTGGACTGTGAAGTGTAGCTTAGTAAAGGGGAGGAAAATGTATGAATATGCATGTGGTCTCTTGTACCTGGTACTCATCTTGGAACAGGAATAAGAAAAGGAGTAACGCGCGCACACACACACACACCCAGAGTAAACCACATTTATCTATGGCTTACCGCGAAGCAACTCAGTGACAGGAGCGGTTCGAGTCATTTCTACCATATTAAATATCTTTAACAGCAGCCTCTTTCTGACCAAAAACAGTGCCGAGTCAGCATGCTCCATTTTATTTCTAGTGAAGAGAACTGTGACTAAATGAGATGTACATGACTCCAATTCAGATCTTGGGAGCAATTTTAATTAACATTAATGGATCACTTCCTCAGAGTCATTTCCATGTTTTAAAAATTCACTTTTCAACAGGTTTCTTCACAAAAATATTACCCAAGAAAAATTTTCCGAGCCGAGCGTGGTGGCGCACGCCTTTAATCCCAGCACTCGGGAGGCTGAGGTAGGAGGAGCTTTGTGAGTTCGAGGCCGGCTTGGGCTACAATGCGATCACAAGACCAGCCTGAGCTACACAGTGTGACCTTGCCTCAAAAAACAAGGGCCGGGAGTTTGGTTCAGTGACTTAAGTGCCTGTCTGGCAGGTGTGAGGTTGTGAGTTCAATCCCTATGCCGCCAAAAAAAAGAAAAAAAGGAAAAAAAAGAAAAATTTTTTCTGAGTAGTGAGATTACTGAGGGTATACAACCTAGTAGTAGGTAGTTCTTGCACCCATTTCAGTGTTGAATTATCATTCTAGTCGCATAGGTTGCTGCATATAGTTTATATCAGATTAAATTTCATTTAAAAGTACTTCCATCTAGAGGTCAGTAGCATATGTTCCGCCAAACTTTAGTATCCTGAAATGTTGTGTTTACAAAAAAGGAGGAGACACTTGTTTATTCAAGCAAATGTGATAAATTTTCCAAATATTATCTCACCTTCCTGAGGCAGGGGAATATACCATACACTTATTCAGGATCCAAGATCAACATTTTTCATCTGCATATTTCAAGTTTAGCCTTATATTGCAACAGGCAGGCAAAAGTGAGGAAAGATGGCATAAAAATATTTGTGCTCATGGCCTGTAAACAGCACACATGACTTTCTTTAATAAACCTTTGACCTGAAGTCAGGCAAGGCTGGGATACATCGTCCAACTGTCCCTCAGGAAAGAAGATGAGATGCTGGTGGTGTAGCTCATTGAGGGAGCACTTGCCTAGCATGAACGAGACCTGGGGTTTTGCCCCCAGCACCATAAAGGAATGAAAGAAAGAAAGAAAGAAAGAATAAATAAATAAATAAATAAATAAATAAATAAATAAAGGAAATGAAGGAAGGAAAGAAGGAAGGAAAAGTGGAAGGAAAAGAAAAAAAGAGAAGGAAAAATGAAAGAGAAAAGAAAAAAGAAAGGTGTGTAGATACTTCAGTTTTCTCAGTGTCATCCAAATTAGAAGATAAGAATTTTGGCTACTATTATATCTCATCACAACAATTCCTGTTATATAAACATATATGCATGCATGCTAAGCAGTTTTTCTTTGCAGGTCACAATACCCAACACATGTAACTTAAAGAAGTAAGGTTTAGTTCGGTTCATACTTTAGTAAGATTCAGTCTATGCTTGGAATCCCCAAGGCAGGAGCATCTGGTGGAAGGGCATAGCAGAGAAAGAGGGTTAGTTCATGACAGCTGGGAGTAGAGCAAGGGGCAAAGGGCCAAAGGTGAACCCCAAGGCTATGCCTGTGTGCACCACCCAGATACACCCTGAAAGGTGCTCCACCATTTCCCCTGGGCAGGTCCAAGGGATAATTAAGTTGACCCTACATACCAAACACCACAGCTTATATACAAAACTGAAATAAACACAAAAGCCTCATGCACACACAATGTTTAGTATGAGTCAGGGACCAGCCTATGTATTCAAAAGTGTAGATAAGTCTATTTTCTTCGGAATAGTCATATTCATAATGAATTATTGGTTCCCTGTTTCATTTATGTAATAAGAAGCAGGATTTTACCTTATAAGCTAAGAATAGCAAAAATATTTCCTTCTCTGAGTGCATATCTAAACTGTGCATATCCAGTAAGTACCGTACCTACAATTTTATAATTTTTCTACTTTTCTCTCCCAGTCGCATAATACACTTTTCATGCCATGGCATGAAAATACTATTGGATCCTGAAATTAGGATTCATTTCATTTTTATTAAAAAGTCTTATTTTTTATTTTCTGTTGTTTTGGCTATTCCATTTGGAATGATGCTTGAGAAGCCCTTTAATAAAAAAGTTCACCTTCTGTTTTACATCCCAATAAAATAGGGCTTAGGTGTAGGGTTTATAGATTGAAGGAGAAATGTTAAGGCTAAATTCTAATTCAGAAATCTATTTTTGTGATGTGCCTTTAAATGTCATCCACAAAAACCCACCTCCTTTTTGATATAATACAAATATGGGTAAATTAAACCAGTCACAGCCTAATCCTGACTTCAAAGCGTTCAGTACTGGTTTCTCACTCAAATAAAACAACACAGAAAAAAAAGCTGCAGGCATTAGACACTTTAATGTATAAAATTCTTCAGTTTAGAAAGCCCCTGGGTATTTGTGCATTTCTGAAACTAATATGAAACCTATTTTATGTGTAAAAAATCTATTATTCTCCAGTTATTTTAAAAGTTATAAATACTTGAAACTTTGGAGATCAATCAGATCCTGGTTAATTAACTATAGTAATTGAGAAACAGTTGCCAACAAGTATTGACGATAACCAAGTAAATGACTGTAGTGATATTAATTGATACCTAGTGACCAAATCACTGCTATCTTGCATTGTGTTTTGTTTTGTTTTGTTTTTGCAGAGCTGGTGATCAAACCAGGGCCCAAGATAGGCTAAGCAGGCCCTCCATCACTGTACACACTGTCTGTCCTCCTGTGGAATTTTCTTTTTTTTTTTTTTTTTCTTTCCCTCAATTTTTTTTCTAAACATTTCACATGTAGAAGGATTTTGGACTACTAAAATGTATGTCACAATATTGAGGCTTTTGAAAGTTTTGAGTCTTAAAAGGAATTCAGTTCTTTTGTAACTAGAGGAAAAGGAAAAAAATATTTTCATTATTAAAAGCAAGGAGTTTTCAGTATCTAAGATAATGTTGATAAGCGAGCCTAGCGTGCCTGAAGGAAGAAGGAAGAGAGCAAAGGAAGGAAACAGGGAAGGAAAACAGAAATAAAGTAAAAATGAGATATAGAGTCTTCTAATATCTTAAAATGTACCTCATTCTCTAGTGATGGACTAATTAACTTGCTTATTGGTGCATGTGTATGCATTCGTATGTACGTATGTATGTATGTATGTATGTATGTACCTTTATCTGGTGACTTCAGAATTTTACTTAATACTTTTTTAATCGATGTGCTTATTACTCCTGGATTCTTTCAAGTAACCACAAAACAATTATGGGTTCACTCTCCCAGTGAGATAATGTGTAGAGAGCCAACTACAATGTAATTAGTCTTTTCTACTCACACTTGGTGGTGTATTACTGTGAAAGACTGATATAAACTGCTCTTAAAATGGTTTATTATGTCCTCTACTTATTTTCCTAAACACTAACCTACTATCCTCATGGATAATAGTACCCAGTGGTATGCTTTTCTTGTTGGTGTCTTCTCAAAACATTATTAAGGTTCACTAAAATATTTTAACTGTGTCCTTGGTATTGAGAAAATTCTCCCAACAGTCAGAGTCTTAATATTTAGAAATCATGTAATAGTCTTACTAAAGACATTTAACATCATGCTGGGTGCCCCTGAATATGAAAGGAAAGAGGGTCCCCAGGGCCCTCCTCTGCACGTCCTAGAAAAAACCATAAATGCCAGGTTAAACTTTTCATCTTCAACACCAAAGACTCCAATAATTACATGAGCTGAGAATGTTTTTTATTCTTGGTTTACCTGTAATTCTATATCCTTACATTTAGAGATGTAGTGTAAGTAAATTATATGATGGCTATGGAATGGTGATTTATCTGAATAATTATCTTTACTTACTAAAAATAAATGACCTTATGGAGTAAGGATTGCACTATGAATTGTTTCCCTATATCAATGAGGCAGCAGCTAATATTATTATTTTAAAGGTGGAATCTTTTGGGGATCGTCACATTCTCATTGTGTTGTGTGTTAAATTCAGCACTGCTCATTCATCCAGATTCCTTTGGACCTTAGGAACAGTTATCAATTGCCTTATTTATTTGATCACTGATTAATGTATAGATTATTCATCAGTGACAAATACTATCAGAATCAATAAATATTTATGTGTTAGATCTTGTCCTTGCTTTTAAGTGACTTATAAATTCACAGAAAAAATGAACTCTAGATAAATGCCAATGATATGATTTAATGATAAATTAGTGGGGATATATGTACACTGTACTATGAGAACAGATGGTGAATGAGATTAAATTTTGCCTTTAAATATAACAAAGCACCGAGGGACATAAAATTTAAGGATTGACCAAAGAGTGCTCAGACAGACAAAGCACAACTGTGCAGTCCATGGTCAACCATATGCTACAGAAGGAAGCCTCCACAGAAACAGATGTGTCATAGTTTTCTTAGACTAGAAAGTAAGACAGATAAGATGATGAGTTAAGATTCAGGAAAGAACGCACACACACAAAGTCAGATACTTTAATTCACAAATCAGTGCTACTGATGAAATGAAGCAATACTTTTGAAAAGAATTTTCTTTTGGAAAACACACACACACACACACACACACACACACACACATCCTAACCATTAGTAATCATGAATGTGAACTTATTTAATGTGTTAGTCAGATTTCTGTCATTATAGAAAATACCCAAGAGGATCAATTTATACAGATAAATGGGTTATTTTGACTCACACTTTTGAGGGTTTCCACCCATTCTGTCTTGCCTCTTTTTCCGTAGAGTCTGGGGAAAAGTAGTACATCTTTGGTGCTGTATAGAATTGAGAAGAATTTCTCACATCACGGTCTAAAGGGAAAAAGAGAAAAGGAAGGAACTGAGGTCACACAGTACCCTTTGAGAACAAGACTTTGATGTCCTAAAGACTCCCCCACTGTACCCC
>RJWM01042213.1:0-14489 GCA_004363535.1 Dasyprocta punctata | reverse complement strand
TATAATTTTTTAATTCATTAAATTTACTGGTACATTTTACAGATACATAATGATTATATTAAACAGGAAATTTGGCCTGCACATGATATACCTTGATTTTTTTCCCATTCCCCTTCCCTCTCTTCCAACTTCTCTTTCCCTCCTTATTTAAAAAACATTTTTATGTAAAAAACAATTTTTATATAAAAAAACATTTTTTCCATTTTTTCCCTTTTTGTATTTTTTCTTTTCCATTCCTTCCCCCCTTACACCAAAAGCTCTCCTTGCTATGTGAACATTTTCTTCCTATTTCACAGTATCTATCATACATTTTGATCATTTTTCACATCTTAAGTTTTTCACACCAGAGAAACACTGCAATACTTACACATGTGTGTCTGGTTCATTTCATTTCACAGTATGGTCTCAAAGTGCATCCATTTACCTAGAAACGTCTCAAGTGTGTCCTTCTTTATGACTAATATTCCATTGTTTAAGAAAAAAAGTGTGTCTTCTTTATCCATTCATTGGTTGTTGGGCATTTTGGCTGTCTCCAAGATTTAGCTATTACAAACTGTGCTGCTATAAACATGAGAGTGCATATATCACTGTGGTATGATGCTTTTAATTCTTTTGGGAAGATATCAAAAAGAGAAATAACCGGGTCAAAGGGAGTCTCTAGTTTTCATTTTCTGAGGAATCTCTCCACTGACTTACACAGCAGCTCTATCAGTCTATACACCCATCAACAATGGAAAAGGGCTCTTTTTTCCTCATAACTCTACCAGTATTTGTTATTGGTTGATTTCTTGATAATAGCCATTTTTTCTGGGCTGAGATATAATCTCAGTTTGCTTTAATTTGCATCTCTCTAAACCTTTCTTTTCTTGCCCAGAATTGCTTTCGCTATTCTAGATCTCTTTTGGTTCCAAATGAATTTTAGAATCATTTTCTCTAGTTCTGTGCAGTATGCTATTGCACTTTTGATCAGGATTGCACTAAATCTTTCTAACAATTTTGGAAGTATGGTCATTTTCACTATGTTGGTTCTTCCTACCCAAAAACAAGGAATATCTTTCCATTCTGATATTCTTTTCAGTCTGTTTGAAAGTACTGCAGCTTTCAATGTAGACGTCTTTTACTTATTTGGTTAGAGCTATTCCTAGGTATCTCATGTTTTGGATGCTATTGTCAAGAGTGTTGTTTCCCTAAATTTACTTTCAGTGAGTTTGCTGTTAATGTACCAGAGGCTATTGATTTTTGAGTGCTGAATTTTTACCCAACTATTCAATGAATTTGTTTATTAAATCTAAAAATCTATGGGCAGATTTTAGAGTCTTCTTTTTAGAGTATCATGTCATCTGCATCTCTTGCCTAATTGATCTTGATAGTGTTTCCAGAACTATGTTGAATAAGAGTGGTGACAGTGGACATCCTTGTCTTGTTCTTGATTTTGGAATGAAACCTTTCAATTTTTGTTCATGTGGTATAATGTTGGTGGTTGGTTTGTAATAGATTGAGATAAAGACCATCTGTTCCAGTTTTCCGTAGGATTTTATCATGAATGGGTATTGGACTTTGTCAAATACTTTTTCTACATCTATTGAGATGATCATGACTTTTGTCCTTGTCTCTATTGATATGATCTATGAAATTATTGATCTGCACATGCTGAACCATCCCTGAATCACCGGGATGAATCATAACTTGATTATGGTGTGCAATATTCTTGATTTTCTGCTTTCTGTCTCGCAGTATGTCTTTGGATATTTTTTCATTTATGTTCATCTAGGGGAGTAGCATTAGTTCTCATTCTTGGTTAAGTCCTTGTCTGGTTTTAGCATCAGGACAACAATTGTTTCCAGGAGTTTTATTTGAGAGTTTTGCTTCCTTTTCAAATTCACTAGTTAGTGGCACAAGGTATTCTCTAAATTTCTTACACAACTCAGCAGGAAAATCCATTAGATTCTGGGACTTTTCTTTGTTGGTAATTGCTTAATTACATCTTCAATTTCATTGACTTATATTAGTTTATTTAGAATTTTTATATCCTCTTCTTTTAGCTTTGGTAAATTTTATGAATCTAGGAATCTGTCCTGTTCTTCTATGTTATCAATTTTAATAGAACACAGATTCTTGAATTAGGTAATGATCTTCTGTAATTCTGCAGAATTCGTTTTCACTTTGCCCTTTTCATTCTTAATTGCATGGATTTGAGTTTTTTCTTTCTTTGATAAGTTTGGCTAAGAGTTTGTCAATTTGTCTTAATCTTTGAAAGAAAGAAGTCTTTGATTCATTGCGTCTTTGTATTGTTTTCTTAGTCTACAGTGTATTAATTTCTGCTCATATCAGTATAATTCAGCAATAACAGGAACATCAAACACAGCCTAGAAAATAACAAAATGTGTTATTGATTAATTTACCTCCTTTAACTGTGTGAACTAGATTTGTGGATTTACAACAAAATGTAAAATGAACTAAAAAATAATATGCAGTAAATAAGTCTTAATATGGTAACTTTACACTCATGGGAATAATTCAAAGGGATTAAGGGTAAAAATAGAGAAATGAAGAAGAAGGAGAACAAGAAGAAGAGGAAGAAGAAAAAGGAGAAGAAGGAGAAGAAGAAGAAGTCAGCAGCAGGTCTGGAAGACAAAGGAGGATCATGCAAACTTTGGGAAATTGATGCAAAAGATAGGAGTCAAAGAGAAAAGGAAAAAAATAAAAAGAACAACAGAATAGAATAACAGTGACAAGCTGCACACAGTATCAGTCTCTGCCTGGTCAGGCTACTAAGCACAACCCACCAGGGGAAAGCCCGACCAGCCTGGCAGGACACAGATGTACTGAGCCCAGCCCAGCCCAAAACTCCAGAGCTGCTCATCAGGGACTGACCAGCATAGCTACAAGGACTTGGAGAGCTTGGGCTCTCCCCACCTGAGTGGAGGGCACGTGCAAGCTCCATTCTTCAGTGGCGCAGCCTGCATGCCGGGTCCTAGAGGTCGCAGGACTGCCCAGCCAGGAGCAAGGCCCCAGCACTGTAGGCCTGGGACATGCCCAGGCTTGCCTGGCACACCAGAGGCTTGCCTGACACACTCTGAACTCCTTGCAGTCAGACACAGTTTCTGGATGGTGCCACACTCCAGGGTATGCTTTGCCTAACTGCCTGGGACCAGGAGGCCTTGGCCCCCACTAAGTAAGGAAGAGGCTCCACCTGCACACTCTGGTAGTGCGCCCTCACTAGCTACACACAAAATCCAGCTCTACTGGGTCTGGCGACTAAGCATGACCCACCAGGGGAATGCCTGGTCAGCCTCGCAGGACACAGAGCCATACAGCTTCTAGAATAAAATGACAAAATGAAAGACCAAGAGGCAGTCTCAATCCCCCAGAGCACTGAGAACAAACCCAAGAGACACTGAAATTGAAGACACTGGGAGTCACACAACTGAACTTTCTGAAATAATAGAAAACACAGTAAAGAAACAGCTTGATGAAGCTATAAAGAAACTCAAATCACAAATATTCTCTCAGCTAAAAAATGAAATGAGAACCATTATTAAAGAAATGTTGTGTGTATCTAAAGAAGATCAAGATTAAAAAAAGAAGAACTTAAGCACATGGTTGAAAATTTGAATGAACGATATAAGACACAAACAGAATGCATGAAACAGATGCAAAGGGAAATGCAGGAAATGAAAATTTCCATGGAAAGTTTGAGAACTCGCTTGAATGAAGCTGAAGATAGAATCTTAGCTCTTGAAGACAGCATGGGAGATCATGGCCATGAAAGAAAAGATCTCTTAAAAATAGTAAGGAACCAAGAAACAACAATTCGACAGCTGCGAAATGATGCCAAGAGAACTAACATAAGATTAATAGGAATAAATGAAAAGGCAGGAGTCAATACTAATGACCTACAAAAAGTATTCACAGAAATAATAGCAGAAAACTTTCCAAACACGGGAAGAGAATCTGAAATACAGGTAACTGAGGTGTACAGAACACCAGTTAACCATAACCAAAATAAATCTTCACCCAGACATATAATAATAAGGGTATCAGAAATACAGCACAAGAACAAAATACTAAAAGCTGTCAGAGAAAAGAAACACATCACCTATGAAGGAAAGCCTATTAGAATCATGGCAGACTTCTCAACACAAACCTTTAAGTTAAGAAGAGCTTGGAGTGAAGTGTTTCAAATCTGTAAAGAAAACAACTTTCAACCCAGATTGATGTACCCTGCAGAACTATACTTAAAAATATATGGAGAAATAAGGTGCTTTCATGTCAAAGAACAACTGAAGAAATTTATGGCCACCAAACCAACAATACAAAGAGTACTGAAAGACACTCTAGAAAGAGACAAAGACAGCTACAATCTTAAGAACAACAACAAAGGAAAACCACTAAGCAGGGCAAATAATTAAACAGAAAATGTAGAAAACCAACAACAGAAAGATACTAAGACAGGGATGAGCCAGTACATATCAGTTCTATCAATCAGTGTATATGGTCTCAACTCACCAATAAAAAGAAACAGACTGCCAGAGTGGGTTAAGAAACAAAATCCAACAATATGCTGTGTACAAGAAACACATTTCACTCAAAAGGAAATTCACAGACTAAAAATCAAAAGCAGGAAAACAATACACCATGCAACAGGAACCCAGAAAAAAGCAGGGGTAGCTATTATGTTTGCACACAATATGAACTTCAAACCTAAAATGATCAAAAGAGATAAAGAAGTTCACTACATACTTGTTAGATGAAAACTTCAAGAGGAAGACATTACAATCACAAATATATATGCACCTAATATGGGAGCAACCACCTATGCAAGACAATTCTTAATAGACATGAAAAACTAAATAAACAATAATACAGTTATAACAGGGGAACTTAACACCTCACTGTCACAGAGAGACAGATCAACCAAACCAAAAATCAGCAAAGAAATAACAGAACTAAAACAAACTTGTGAACAAATGGACCTAGTAGATGTGTACCAAGTCTTCCACCCATCAACATCGGAATACACATTCTTCTCAGCTGCACATGGGTCATTCTCTAAAATAGATCATATACTGGTCCAAAAACATGCTTAAGTAAATGTAAGGAACTAAAATAATTCCATGTACATTATCTCACGATAGAGCAGTAAAATTGGAAATGAATGACAAAAAGACCTACAATAAATGCATAAACACATGGAAATTAAATAATACTCTCCTAAATAACCAATGGGTCACAGAAGAAGTTAAAGAAGAAATTAAACAATATCTACAATTGAATGAAATTGCAAACAGAAATTACTGGAACCTTTGGGATACAATGAAAGCAGTCCTCAGAGGGAAATTTATAGCACTAAAGTCTCACATTAGAAAAATAGAAAGAACACACATAAACAACCCAGTGCTGCACCTCAAACTTCTAGAAAAAGAAGAGCAAGTCAAGTTCAAAGCCCAAAGAAGGGAAGAAATTATCAAGATTACAGCAGAAATTAATGCAACTGAAAAGAAAACAATACAAAGAATTAATGAATCAGAGAGTTGGTTCTTTGAAGGAGTAAATAAAACTGATAAGCCCCTAGCCATCCTAATCAAAAAGAGAAAAGAAAAAACTCAGATTCATGTAATAAGAAATGAAAAGCGTAAAATCACTACAGACCCTGTGGAAATAAAGAAAATCATCAACACCTACTTCAACAACCTTTACTCACATAGATTTGATAACACAGAAGAAATGGACAGATTCCTAGAAACCTATGAATTACCAAAGCTGAATCAAGAAGATGTAAAGCTGCTGAAAAACCCAATTTCAGCTAATGAAATTGAAAATGTAATTAAGACCCTACCAACAAAGAAAAGCCTCAGTCCTGATGGATTCACCACTGAATTCTACAAGAAATTTAAGGAAGACCTAATGCCAACACTCCTCAAACTCTTCAATGAAATTGAAAAGGAAGTGAGTCTCCCTAACTCATTCCTGGAAACAAGTATTACCCTAATACCAAAGCCAGAGAAAGATCCAACCAAAAAAGAACACTACAGGCCAGTCTCCCTAATGAACACAAATGCAAAAATCCTCAATAAAATACTGGCCAATAGAATACAGAAAGTTATCAGAAAGATTACACACCATGATCAAATGGGATTCATCCCAGGAATGCACGGATGGTTCAACATATGCAAATCAATAAATGTAATACACCAACAGGGCAAAGGACAAGAACCACGTGACCATCCCAATAGATGCAGAAAAAGCTTTTGACAAAATCCAACACCCATTTATTATAAAAACCCTACAGAAAATCAGAATAGATGGTCTCTACCTCAACCTGATAAAAGCCATATATCATAAACCAACAGCCAACATCTTACTGAATGGACAAAAACTGAATACTTTCAGCCTACAATCAGGAACAAAACAAGGATGTCCATTATCACCACTCCTGTTCAGTATAGTTCTGGAAATACTAGCCAGAGCAATTAGACAAGAGAAAGAAACAAAGGGAAAAAGGATAGGAAAGGAAGAAGTGAAATTATCATTATTTGCAGATGATACGATACTCTACATGGAAGACCCCCAAAAATCCATTAGAAGAATTCTAGAAGTAATACCAAAGTCAGTAATGTTGCTGGATACAAGGTGAACACTCAAAAATCAATAGCATTCCTGTACACAAACAACAAAATCATTGAGAGAGAAATAAGGGAAACCACACCTTCACTATAACATCCAAAAAATGACATACTTAGGAATCAATCTAACAAAGAAAGTAAAAGATCTATACAGTGAAAATTACATTACCCTAAAGAAGGAAATTGAAGAAGATTTCAGAAAAAATGGAAAGATATTCCCTGTTCATGGATAGGAAGAATAAACATCATGAAAATGGCCATTCTCCCAAAATTATTATACAGATTTAATGTAATCCCAATTGAAATACGACTTGCCTCCCTCACAGAGCTAGAGAAAGCATATGGAACCAGAATAGTCCTAGAATACCAAAGGCAATTCTGGACCACAAAGTAAGGCAGAAGGCATCACAATCCGCAACTTGAAACTATACTACAAAGCTACTGTGATAAAATCAACATGGTACTGGAATCAAAACAGACCTGAAGATCAATGGAATAGATTAGAAGATACATCCACAACTACAAACACACTCAGCCACCTCTTCTTTGACAAAGGGGACAAACATGTGCATTGGAATAAAGATAGCCTCTTTAACAAATGGTGCTGGAAAAACTGGTCTCCTATATGCCGTAAACTAAAACTAGATCTATGTCTATCACCATGCACTAAAATAAAGTCAAAATGGATCAAAGATCTGAATATTAAAACAGACACTAATCCTACTAGAAGACAGAGCAGGTAAAAATCTTGATGAAATAGGAGTAGGCAGAGAGTTCATGAACAAAAATCAAATTGCACAGGAAACACATTCCAGAACCAACAACTGAGATCTCATCTTGCTAAAAACTTTTTGCATGTCAAAGGAAATCTCCAACAGTGAAAAGAAAACCCATGAATTGAGAAAATATCTTAGCCAATTGTCCATCAGACAAAGGACTTCTATCTAAAATGTATAAAGAATTAAAAGAAGTCAGGCCCCTAAAATTCTAGGACCCAATCCAAAAATGGGCATCTGAGATGAATACACACTTCTCAGAGAAAGAAATACAAATGGCTAATAAACATATGAAAAAATGTTCAACATCAGTGGTCATTCGGGAAATGCAAATTAAAACAGCACTGAGATTCCATCTCACTCCAGAAAGAATGGCCAAGATTAAAAAAATCAAGCAACAACAAATGCTGGAGGGGCTGTGGGGAAAAAGGAACTCTTCTCCACTGTTGGTGGGAGTGTAGACTGGTGCAACCACTGTGGATGTCAGTGTGGAGATTCCTCAGGAAGCTGGGATGAGAGATCCCATTCAACCCAGCTATGCCACTTCTGGGCATTTTTCCAGAAAATTCGAAAATATCATACCACGGCGATATCTGTGCACCCATGTTTATAGCAACCCAATTTGTAATAGCCAGATCTTGGAAACAACCCAAGTGCGCATCAATCAAAGAATGGATAAAAAAGATGTGGTATTTTTATACAGTGGAGTACTACTCAGCTCTCAAGAAAGACTGCATTGAGAGTTTTATAAGTAAATGGTCACGACTTGAGACCATACTCATAAGTGAGATAATCATACCCACATGTGTAAATACCATAGTGTCTCCCTAGTGTAAGAAACAGAAAAAGTATATATGATCCAAAATCTATAATAAATACTATGTAAGGGTAAAAAACAGCTCAAAGAGCAAAAGTAATTGGGAAGGGAAAAGGGGGAAAGAAAGAAGGGAAAAGGAAAAGATATAAATCTGTATATAAGTATATGTAAGATAACTAAAACGAACACACTGCTGAATGTATTAGTTATTGAGAAAGAATGGTTAATACTCATATGATTAAATCAGTTTTACATGCCTGTATCTGTTAATGTAAACAACCATTTTGAAGATAATGATACGCAGTATTGCAACCATTGTCAAGTTCCTATCATCCTGTTTTGTAAAACTGTATTGTTACTGTTGTGCATTTACTCTAGTTGTTTGTCTCTTTTGCTTTTTGTCTTTGTTATATGTGTTTTTTTCTCTTAAATAAAAAAGAATAACAATGACAAAAAATCTAGAAACTGTTTCACAGTCATATAAAAATAAACATAAACAATCAAGAAAAACAGACCCAAAATAAAATTAAAAAATAAATAAAAGAAATGAGACCAAAAAAATTAAATATTGTCCACTTTGAGGAGTGTCTCTGCTGTTACTGGTAGACAGCATGAGCACACAGAGTCCAGGTTCAAGTTGATTAATCTCCAGAAGCCTGAGCCTTTATCTCTACTAAAGTTCAGACTGATTTCTGGCTGTGAGGCTGGAACCAGGGTTGTTCAGCCTGGAACATTCCATGGGGCTCCTGGCAGCTTGAACTTGGCTCTCTGCTGCCTTGAATTTAGCTCTTTTACTTCCTGCCAACTTGAAGTCAGCAGCCTGAACTTGTCCCTGGGAAGCACTAGATGGAGTGGACTGGAAGCTGCTCTGAGTTCTGAGCTCAGTTGTCCCCTCTCCAAGATGGCTGCCAGGCAGTCACCCTCTTTGGGTGGAGGAAGTGTCTAAACCTGAGTAACTCACAAGCCCACTGCACTCTGCTACATCTACAGCTCCGTTCCACTCATGTGTTTCTCTGTGATAGACTCTGGTGTCACCAGAAGTCCCCATGTATCAGTAGGTTCAAGCCCCATGTTATGCAGTGAGTCCAGGTTCAGGGAGAAAGTGTCACCTTCGATCTCCTTCTTTGTTGAAATCAGTCTCTTTGCTCTTCTCATAGGTTTCAATTATTATTTTAGATCCTTTCTGGGTCCAGGGGACCTACTTTCCTCTAGCTTCTCTTCAAGTTGCTATATTCCAGTATCCACACATGTAACCTCAGAAAGGTTCTTTCTCTGCTGCTCAACACTGAACCATCTTCCCGGAAGTCCCTATAATTGTAAATGTCACTGGAACTATAGTTGTAAAAAGTTTCCATGCTTAATCTTTAAAAGTTTTTTTTCCTCTGTATTCTTTTTTTTTTTTTTTTTGGCTGTTTGTTTTTTGGAAGTTTGGAGATTATATGTTGGATATAAGAAGAACTTCTGGATTACCAAGAAGAGTCCCAAGATCATGACACTTTCACTTTTATTTTTTTAGTCTGTGAGAAATTGATTTTGATTTATTTCTAGGAAAGAAACTCTTTATATCCAATATACAGACATTATATTTATCATTTACTTAATTTTAATTCACTTATATTATTTGAAGCAAGAATCTATATTATACATAATATTATATAATATATTAATATTAATAATTCCTTTCATTTTGTTGAAAGTTGTTTTAATTGTCCAACAATGAACTCAACTTATTCTTTTTTTTTTTTTTTTTGTACTGGGGATAAAACTCACAACCTCGCACATGCCAGGCAGGCACTTAAACCAGTGAGCTAAATCCCAGGCCCGAACTCAACTTATTCTTGAAATCGATGTGTATTTCATATACTTCCAATATACAGGTCTTCTTAATCATGCTCTCCACATTTTTCATAGTTTTACTCATATTCTGTCTGCCTGATGTGTTCCTTACTCAGTGGAGATGTTTCAAGAGAGTTGGTGCAAGTGTAGTCAATTTTCAGTTGCTGAGTCAAAATGCCAGATATTCACAATTGAAAGAAGGAATGTTATTTTGGCCCTTGATTGAGGTGGTTTTCATCCATGATTGGCTGATTCTGAGGCAGAAACATCAAGGCAGAAGGGCATTGTGTAAGGAAACTGCTCAATTTTTGGCAGCCAGGAGAAGGAAAGAGAGGAAGAGAGCCAGAGAGAAAAAATGGGCCATGGGGAAGGTATACAGCTTTCAAAGGTACCCAATAGCCTACTTCCTCTTGTTAGCCCTCACATCATACTAACCCATGTTGCTAATGAATTACTCATTGGAGTAATACGCTGTTGAGGTCAGCACCTTAAACACATGAGACTTAGGGGACACTTCATATTTAAACTGTAACAGGTTGTCTGTTTACCTTATGGTTGTTTAACAAGTCTAGCCTAATCATGATGCAGTATGGAAAGATAGACCATTCACTGCATGGCAGAGTAAAGTCCCATCGACAGCTTGAGACAGGAGTCCAGTGCAAAAAAAACTAAATTCAGCACTAAGTTATGTGTGTCCTTTTCCTGTTCCAAACTACAAATCAGATTAGGTCTGTAATTTTTAGGTTTTAACTTGCATCCAAATAATTTTGGGGTCTAATACAGTAGATTGCTGGACTTTGCTCTGGGAGTTTGTTAGTGGATCTGGGATGCACATTCTCATTAATGTAAAAATATTTACGTACGATTAAGAGTTACATGAGATGGCAGGACATGGTGAACATGATTGCAATTCCAGCACTTGGGAGGCTGAGGCAAGAGGATCACTTTGAGTTTGAGGCCAGCCTGGGCCACATAGTGAACTCTTGGCCAACCTAAATTACACAGCAATATGCTGACTCAAAACAAAAACAAAACAAAACAAAACAAAGCAAAATAAAACAGATTTCATGAGAAGATTCCAAATAATATATTTATGCAGAAACAAATCAAGTTCCCATGTTTGGAAAAGCCTGAAAAAGATTTTGCAACTTTTTAACAAACCAAGGGAAGGAATTGAGTCATGGCTTATAAAATATTCATGTTTTTAGATCTTTATTTATAACTGTACATAACGAATTATCTTTCCAAAAATGGCTTTACTGCTCACATTGATTAAGATTAAAAGGATTTTTATTAATAGCCTGATTTAAGTAAAATGTCACTATGTGAAAGATCAGAAGTGATCTGAATTTTAAATTCACATAAGTTTTGAAAACTCCATAAATACCAGGGTTTAATAGGGATAGTAAGGACTCTGTCAGCATCATCAGACACTCTGGTTTTTAAAAATAAATATCTTCTTTCTTTTTCCCAGTGGAGTTAAATTTTTGGACTGATTTCAGTTTGCTTGCAATCTGATTTGGAAAACATATTTATCCATCTTTCTGACATGGAAGGTTTATGAGAAAATGGACATATAATTATTGTTGACCCCTTTTATTTTGCCAGTTTTTGGGGACCTCTGCAGTGAGTCCTCAATCTTCAGCCAACTGTTATGTGTACAGTAGGAAGAAAGAGAGAAAGAGACAAAATAAGGATGTAGGCAGGGATCTAAGATGACTAGTTGTTCTCAGGAAATAAAAGGCCAGCAAGTCACCCAGAACCTTTGTATTTATTATTATATTTGAGTCCAAGACAATGAGTAAAGGGCAGTGAGTGTTTCCGGTAACAATAATGGTGACTACAACAGGGTGGTGAGAAGAACAGAGTATTCATACAAGGACAAGATAAGAAAGAGGAGTAATGAGGCAACTGGTTTTTCCCAGATGCGTATGGTCTCCAGAAGGACTTACACTGCTCTGTGAGTAACACAGCAGTTATTAGTCCTAGGGCTTCCAGCAGTGATCAGAAAAGATCAGGGATTTTCCACATTCTTGTCTGGCTCAAGAGCAGGACAAAAGCAAGTGTGGACATCTCCTAGACTCAATTTATAATTGATGATTCCCAACATTTAATGTTTAAGTAGAAATGATACGTCTATGTAATCATGGGCATCTGTGTAATTGGCCCTTGTGGAGTTGCACAGGAGCATGGGATGATGCTGTGAAATACAAAACCAAGCCCTCCTTCTGGAAAGGAAAGTAGAGATGAAGAGGATGATCAGGCAAGCCTTGGAAAATTCCCTGGCCTGAGAAATGAGGGTTCTCTACCTGTAAGAACTCTCACAGAGCCTGCATTCGCACCCACTTCACAGTCACAAGTTTCTGCCTGGAGTTAAGAAAATAGAGAGAAATAGAGACTACATGTTATTAAGTTACAAGTGTTAGAGATCTTGAGGCTACTCCATTCCCAGCCTAATTCAAAGTTGCTTAGTAATGTTTCAAGTTATTTACTGTTAACTTAATTTCCTCTTCTGGAAAGACAGTTGATGTTTGCCAGATGACATGTTACAGGGTTACTTAAGTCGAAAGTCCAGTGATTCAGCGTCTTCTTTTTGAAAATTTTCTCTCTGTAAATGATGTTTGTTCAGAATAAATCTTCAAAAGTTGTGCCTTGGTATAAACCCTGAAAGCAGAAACTAGCCTTTTCTCACCACAGTGGAAAAACTGTTATGACTTGTAAAAGAAATGAATCACAGGTTTAATTCTCAATATTATTATTTTCTCTCTTCCACATGATTCATATTAATATTTTGTAGTTTAGTAATGTTAAAGTTAGTTTCTTTTTACTTAAGACATGCCAAATGTCTCAGGAGAAAATATAGTCCAGATCCCAGCCTAACAGGGAAAACTTACCTAAAACTATATTATCATATAAAAACCTAAAATGGGACAATTTGCACATTCATTACTTTGACTTTTTAACTTAAGCATGATTTTCATCACTTATTAAAGTAAGAAGGAGCCCAATGTAATACATGTCATCCTGCAACGCTTGTACTCAGCACATTCCCTTTCAAATGAATTAAAACAAACACCACACCATTAGAAAGCATTGTGAAACCACTCTAAAAAGTAAGAAATGCAAAACAGAATTACTCTATCACTGAAACATTTTAAAGGACTGTCTCAAGGGTTTCTAACTCAAAAATAAATTTTCATTTTGTTTTTATTAAAAATGTGGCTCTGTTACTCTGAGACAGAAAATCCTAAAGTTCTGTGGCTGTTCTGAAAAGACCCTGTGGAGAAGTACCGAACATATACTCAAGTAGTCAGGCTCAGGGGAAGGTTTGAGGCTTTGAGAAAATGTCAGAGTCAGTTTCTGTGAGATACATTTCCGTTTTTCTCGTTGGTTTTTGTTGATCTTTACATTCTTTACAATTTTTCATGATCTCTTACCATGTAGATAGGTACTGAAAAATTCAAAAGTCTGTTAGTGGGTGTTAGATAATATGTTTCAGGTGTTACTTGTTGTTTACTGTAGGAGGAGAGTAAGAGAGAGGAGAATGAGAGACTTACTTAACTATTTTTCCTCAAGGAAAAAATAATTAAGTGTCTTGAAAACAGAAAATGTGCCTAAATTCTGTTTCTTGTCTTGGTGACCAGAACTAGTTTTACACATCAAGGACTCTATCCATGATGATTGACTGATTATTTCAAATTCGAAATGCAGAATGAGTTTCTGTAATTCAATTTAGGCAATCAGTTCACTAAGCATATTTATCTCCAATCCCTTGCTCTTGCCTTTTAAACAGTAAATTCTCCACTCCAGTTACAGGTCCCTTTACTGCAGGATCCCTCTTGGAAACTCATCTTTTCATTCTTGAGAGTCCTTCTGTCATAGATTCTTGGTCCACACTTGAACATGTATTCAAGTTTTCCTTGGAACTTCTCTTTAGGTATCTCATTTACTACCTGCTTGGTCTTTTTCCAAGTATTCTTCTTGATCAAAACCCCATAGCCAGTGTTGTTCCTCCAAATTCTTTCAATATTAATGAATCACTCTCCAAGTTTTAAGTCTACATGAATATTTGTACATCCTTCCATTGTTTGGTATTTTTTAAATTATGCAGCCTTTTCCCATATTAGTAGGGCTCAGGGATGACATTTCTTTTCCATGTATATTATTCGATTTCTCCTAATCCATGAATCAGTTCATCTTTCATAAATGGTTTGATTGGTTAACTAATAGCATGATTTTTTTTTTTTACTAATGGCTTGAATCCTACAATAATCAAATGAAGAGACCATGATAGCACACAATCTCAGGGCTTTCTAATCATACACTGAATCCTTTTCACAGCCTCTTTGACCTCCCTGTTGCGAAGGGTATAGATAACAGGGTTGAGAAAAGGAGTAAGAAAAGTGTACACCAAGGACAAAAGCTTGTCTCTGC
>RJWM01042212.1:0-14488 GCA_004363535.1 Dasyprocta punctata | reverse complement strand
ATGCCCAAAATGTAAAGAAGAACTGAAATAGGTACTGTATAATAATCCTCAAAGTAGCTAATAAACTTCTAATTAAAAACAAAAAAATCTAGCAGTCAGAGGGCTGAGGTTGGAAGATTACCATGAGTTCCAGGCCAGCCTGGTGTATACAACGAGTTAAAGGCCAGCTTGAACTACAGAGCAAGACTCTGTTTTAAACAAACAAACAATCTAAACTAAGTGGGATAGTGCAGGCCTGTAATGCCAGCACACTGGGAGGCTGAGGCAAGAGAATGGCCAAGTTTTGAGCCCAGCTTGGGCAACTTAAAGAAACGTTCTCAAAATGAAACAAACAAATAAATGAATTAAAATATAAAACAAAGACAAAGAGTTGACAACATAGCTCCATGGAAAGGTCCTGGGTTTAAGCCACAGAGCTGCATAAACAAAAACAAAAAGTAAATTCAACTAGACTAAAAATAGTTACATAATAGATAACTTGTATGGCTTTGGACAGGATAACCTGGCTGTCACACTGAGTCTAACAGCATTTAAAACATACAGAACTGATCAAATGAGGAATTGACTGCATGACTTGCAGGTCTTAGAGATCAGAAAACACTGCATATCACTGCGCTGGCACTAGGCAGCTACCTTAGATCTGCGGAAAACCATGAGAAAGAGGACAGGAGCCTCGTGTCTTCTGGTGTTGGGGGGGGTGTCTCTGGGCAGGGCCTGGCGAGGAGACCCTGGGTCCGGGAAGCCGCACTGGGAGCAGAAGCTGCAGCGTTAGGGAGATCACAGCCCCAGCCGGGGTGTCTACAAATGTCACCGGCTGCTGTTGTAACCCTTCCTCGCCAGCTGCTGCTGTACAGCCCTTTTGTTTAAATAAATGATAATGGAAAAAGAATCACCTTATCACAGTTAACCTTACACCCAACTATTATTTCAAGTAAAGCAGAGGAAAGAAAGCTACTTACAAGAGCCCTTTAGCCCTCCTTACTCTCCACCATTCCATACAGAATGACTAAGGGACCCATAAGGTGACTGGGCACCTGTGACCCTACGATACACGCAGATGAACTGGGTATGGTGGTAGTAAATAGCTTGTAGTAATAGCCTGTTAAATTTTGCTTTTCCAAAAAAAATTTTTTTTTTTTTTTGCTTTTCCAAAGTGTATTTGTATTTCCATTATTTCACTCCTAAAATTCCACATATGACCAGGCATGGTGGTGCACATCAGTAATCCCAGCACTCAAGAGGCTGAGGCAGGAGAGTTGCTAGGAGTTTGAGGCCAGCCTGGCTACACAGTGAGTGTAAGATCAGCCTGAACTACATAGCAAGACCCAGTCTCAAAAAACAAGCAAAACAACTCCATATATATGTCCACAGCTATTGATAGCTTTCATAGCTTTTACAGTGACTGTGTTTTTGGAAAACGCACCTGCTGTGGTCTGACTGTATCCTTAAGCTTAGCCTTCCCAGACTCCTGCAATAGGAAAAGTAAATTTCTACATAGGTAAGCTGCCTAGTATTTTGTTATAGCAGCTGCACACGTCAAGACGACCCCGTGAGAGACGAGCACTGGTCATCCTTCCAGTGGGCACAGATCACAAAGGCCAGCTTGGTCTGCGGCTCTGATGTCACACCTAGCAGCCTGTCCGTGCCTTCCTGGGACAGAACCCAGTCCCAGCCACTCTTCTTCTCGGAACCATCACTTCCAGTGAACATGGCTTCGTGACAAGATGCCCTGACCGCAGCAGCCTTCTCCCCGCTGCCCCTTGTCCCTGCCTGTCTCTCCCCAGCTGGGGTGAGGCCCGCAGGGGCGCTGCAGAGCCTGTCCGAGCGGGCTGGACACCACGACTCGGCCCTCGGGAGCCGGTGGCTGCATGTGAACCTCAGCTTCTCAACTGTAACGTGAAGAAAACAGTACCCAGGCCTTGGACTCCATGGAGACGCGACAACATACACAGATGTGTCCACGTAGTCACCATCGCTGATTCTCAGAACACGCTAGCCTTCCCTTCTTTTTTCCTGAACATTTTTCTGATTTCTGGAAACCTATTTTTTTTTTTTTTCATATTGCTATATATGAAGAAGGTATTAGTTCTTCAGCTTCAGCTCCCAGACCACTTCCTTTCCTGGGTGGAATGAATGGATCTTTTCTGTGCAATTTTGGTGGCTAGACTGTATTTTTCCCATCTGTCTTAGACAGCGATTATTGTTGTCTATCTGTAAAGTCCTTGAATCTTCACCTATTCTTCTCTGGTTCCTTCTTTTCCTAGAGAACATAGTCTAGAACTTTGGAATTTTTTTTTTTTTTTTTTTTTTTTTGAGATAGGGTCTTGCTATGTAGTTCTGCCTGGCCTTGAACTTGTGGCAATCCTCCTGCCTCAGCCTCCCAGGTGAGGGTCCCTACACCCGGCTATAACTTTGGATGTTTTTGAAGCTAAAAACATATTCACTGTGGCCATTCCTGTTCAGGCATGTAATAAATGTGGCAAATTTTTCTTACCATCTAAACATTTTAATATTAGCAGTCAATCTTTAGTGATAACTACTAAGATTATGTTGGGTTTGAAATGCAAATACTGTATGAAGAAAATATTTATAATGGAAATTCCTTTTTTTTTTTTTTTTTTTTTTTTTTGTGGCACCAGGGATCAAACTCACAACCTTGCGCCTGCCAGACAGGCGCTTAAGCCACTGAGCCAAACTCCTGGCCCTAGTTTTTGAGACAGGGTCGCACTAGGTAGCTCAGGCCGGCCTTGCACTCGCATGGTAGCCCAAGCTGGCCTTGAACTCACAACGCTCCACCTACCTCAGCCTCCCGAGTGCTGGGATTAAAGGTGTGCCACCATGCCTGGCTGTAATGGAAATTTCTAATAAAATTTTTAATAAAAAATTCACTAAAAGTAACATGTAGTTTATCTCACTGGGTAAATTATGCGTCCTCTCTGAAATTTTTGCACAAATAGTTTCCCTTGCTTTCTTTCTGTAAGTTTGTCCATAACTGTTATGGCTTGTGTCTGGGTATCCCCCCAAAGCCTCATGCAGTCATGAAGGCTGCTGAATCTAGAGTTTGTGATTGGTTTGTTGTCTAGTGCTGGGGTTGGCAGTGTGAGTGCTGCCCCCGCCCAGGGGTAGGGAGCCGCCCCACTCACCCCCTGGCATATAATATAAGGAAGGGAAGGAGGCGTGCTTTTCTCCTTTTGCTCTTTTGACTCTTGTCACTTGTGGCTGCCATAAATGGTTGCCTTTTAGCCATGTCACCCTGCCTTGGAACCCGCTGAGTATGGACTGACATCTCCCAAAACTGTAAGCTAAATAAACCTTTCCTTCCTTCATTTTGGGCATCAAGTATCTTGTCTCAGCAACGAGGGACAAGTAACCAACACAGTAATGTTATTCTACTTCAAGATGCTAAACTTCCAACTTGAAGTGATGTCCTGGTACCTAACTAGTGTTCAAGGCAGTCAACACAACTCTTGCCCTGAATTTTAGAAGACTGCAGAGTAGACTGAAAATTTTAGAGTAGCTTTGAAGGTTCAGATCACCTTCAGTGTAAGCATTTTTATGCGGTACTTAGGATTGACTGTGATTACCCATTTGTTCCTTCAAAAGCAAAAAAAGCTCCCAAACAGGATTTCAATCTACTTTTCTAATTCAACCTCTGCATGATTGATCTCACTCTTCCTTTTAATTAGTCATCATTTCTATTACTCTGCAGTGACAACATTTAAAAAGTGTGTCCTCTCTGGAGACCTAGGAGGAAATAAAAAGTCTTCACGGGCAACTGCTTTGGTGATGTTGAACACAGGAAAACAAGCTGGGTATGTGGTGCATGCCTGTAATTACAGTATTTGGGAGGATGAGGCAGGAAGATCACCATGAGTTTAGGACCAGGCTGGGCTACATAGTAAGTTTAAGGCCAGCCTGAACTAAGACCCTGTCTCAAAAAAAAAAGGAAAAAACCCCTCCTCTATGTTTGACTCTGTGGCTGCAGTTGTAGGCCAGTCTCGTGGGTGCCTATGTCCTGCATGAAATTTCAGAGCATGTGCAGTCTTCTGGGGAGCCTTGCCCCAGCCCTGCAAACTCTTGTAAGCACTAATACGACATACCAACAAACATGCCTGTTAGTGGGAAAATAAAAACTGAAAAGCATTCAGGGTCACTCTTATGCAAGAGGGCTCTGAAGGAGAGGAAGACTGGGTGCCCTCTGGGTGTGTGACGAGGGTAAAGATCAGCCCGATGGGAAGGTGGGGTGAAGGTTGGATTCACATGTGGCCACACCCTAGTCTAGCTGTTGCTGCGAAGGTCTTTGCAGGTGTGATTAATATTTACAACCAGTTGTCTCTGAGGAAGGGTTACTCTGAATAACGTCTCATAGAATTAGTGTAAAACCTTAAGACTAAAGGTTAAGCCTCCTGGAAATCTTTTTCTTGTTTTGAGGTAGATAAATAGATATACACTGGGTCACACACACACACGCACACACACACATGCACATATACATGGCTACATAGCTCATATCCAAAGATGGAATAGATTTTTAACTGGCTCCTACAAATAAGTACTCAGCGAATTCCCGAGTGGACAGGCTGGAGTGTCAGTTGGACTCTCCTCCCTTGTCCCCACAGCTTTTAGAAAAGATCCAATAAGTAGGTTATCCCAGCCTCAAAGGCAGTGAAATGAATTATGGATGATTCAATGGATGGAACTGAACAGATAAAAATGTAAAACTTCTGGGCCAAAAATAGCTAATTGAATCAAAACTCAAAAGGCATGCATTAGACCAGAGGAACTGTGTATTAGTTATATGGAAAAGAATTAAGAGTCGATAACACTGAGTAGGAGAAAACTCAACAGCTAACTATGCAAAGGTTTCCATCAGATAATGCTCAAGAACAGATTCTGCCCGTGGCCAGGAAACCTTTGATCACAAGCCTAGCTTTGCTAATGCAACACATTGCAAACCAAAGCAGTGGTGAGATTGCATTCTCAGCCCATGGAACTCACAAAGACTGGAAAACTGAGTCACCCTATGGAGGTGCCGACTGGAAAACAGCCAAGAGATACGGAAGGGCCTTGACCTAGTGATTGCTCGCTGGGAGGCGACCTCAGGAGCCTGAGTCATGGAGATGACTTGCACACATGACTTAAAATAGAAGTAGAAATAGCCTCCCGGAGAGGGATGGTTCATTCAGTCACTCAAATATTTATTGAGTACCTGGTACAGTATGTGCTCAGCTCCTGAGATTGCTTAACATCAATGAGTTGCTCAAGATGAATCGCTTGCTTGCTTGCTTGCTTGCTTTCTCTCTTTCTCTCTTTTTCCTTCTTTCTCCATTTTGTGGTATTGGGCATTGAATCCTTTGCACAAAGCCACAGGCTCAGATTTTTAAAAATATTTCGAAGCAGAGACTTGCTAAGTACTAAGTTTCAAAAACCAGGCTCTAATTTGTGATTTTCCTGCCTTGGCCTCCAAAGAGTACACTACCATATCCAGTTTGGGATCCCTGAAAAAAATGTGGGTAGATGACAATAAAGAAAACACACACACATACACAGGTATAAAAACCAGGCTTGGTGACACAGTCCAGAAATCCCAGCACTGGGGAGGCTGATGCAGAAGGACCACTGCAAATTTCAGACCAGCATGGGCTGCGTAGTGAGTTCAGTGCCTGCCTGGAGTATATACTGAGAGCTTATCTCAAAAAATCAAAAATAAAATACAATGTGTTATAGGCCACTCTAGGCTACATAGCAAGAGTCCATCTCAAAAAACATAATAAGTAAAGAAGGAAATGTGGGTAGAACACTGAGTAGCTGTATGTGTATATGATTCTATGGTCGCTGCGATAGCTTGATATGCTGAGTTCACAGAAAGACTATACAGAAACTGCTAAGGGGGATGACTTTGAGAAGAGAGCTAGAGGATGGAGAATCACCTCCTCCCCAGTACTGAGGATTGAACCCAGGGCCTTTGCACTGGGCCACAACCCCAGCCCTTTGTATTTTCCGGGGAGTGGGGCTTGAACTACTTGTTATGTAGCTCAGGCTGGCTGCAAACTTAGAGCGATCCTCTTATCTCAGACTCCCAAATGCTGGGATTCCAGGATGGGCCCCACCCGGCTAGAGTCACTTTTTTTTTTTTTTTTTTTTTTTTTTGCAGCACCGGGGGGATCGAACTCACAACCTCGCACCTGCCAGGGCAGGCGCTTAAGCCACTGAGCCAAACTCCCAGCCCTGGTTTTTTGAGGCAGGGTCGCACTATGTAGCTCAGGCCGGCCTTGTGCTCGCGTTGTAGCCCAAGCCGGCCTCGAACTCACAACGCTCCACCTACCTCAGCCTCCCGAGTGCTGGGATTAAAGGCGTGCGCCACCACGCTCGGCTAGAGTCACTTTTTGCTATGCTTGTTTGTAGCATTTGAAATAAACTCTGTCAAAGGGCTTTTTTTTTCTTTTTTTTTGAGACAGGGTCTTCTTTTATAGCCTTGAAACCACAATCCTCTTGCCTCAGTTTCCTGAGTGCGGGGAGGACAGGCACGCCCTACCCTACCTAGCAGGGCTGCAGTTTTGGAAACACAGATGTATCTAGTCTTAGTTTTCAAGAGATGTCTTGGATGGTTCTCTACTCCATGGTGTCTCCCAACCCTGGCCGTGGAAAGCCCGCGAAGGGAAGGTTGTCTTAGCTTCTTTCTGTTCTCCCACACTGCTTAGCACATTTGAGCACATAATGGGTGTTCAAAAATAACTGGCAAATAATAAGTAACATCATTCAGTCTCAAATGCCCTGAGACTACAAGTTAAAATCAACAATTCCCGGTATTACTTTAGTGCCATTTGTTTTAAAACAAATATTTTAGCTGGGTATGATGGTGCATCCCTGTAGTCGAAGCACTTGGCAGGGGAGGCTGACGCACCGCAGGAGGTTGCCCAAAGTTCGAGGCCAGCCTGAGCTAGATAGAGAGACCCTGTATGAAAAAATAAAACAAAACAGAAAGACCAAAACAAAGTAAATAAGTGGCCGGGCGTGGTGGCACACGCCTTTAATCCCAGCACTCAGGAGGCTGAGGTAGGCGGAGCGTTGTGAGTTCGAGGCTGGCTTGGGCTACAACGCGAGCGCAAGGCCGGTCTGAGCTACATAGTGCGACCCTGCCTCAAAAAACCAGGGCCGGGAGTTTGGCTCAGTGCCTTAAGCGCCTGCCCTGGCAGGTGCGAGGTTGTGAGTTCAATCCCCTGTGCCACAAAAAAAAAAAAAAAAAAAGTAAATAAGTGAACAAATACCCTTAAATAACAAGTACAGATGCAGATAACCCCAAAGTTTCATTATTACCAGAAAAAATTTCCTATAGGAACTACTATGTGTACTTTGCAATGGCTGAGAGCTGTTTGGCTATACTTTGTGTGGCTTTAGGAATCTACAGCGATCTACATATCAGCTTTTTGCTTTATTTTCCTCTATATGACAAACAGGAGCCGGGCGTGGTGGCACACGCCTGTGATCCTAGTACTCGGGAGGCAGAGGCAGGAGGATCATTGCAAGTTTGAGACCAGCCTGGACTGTAAAGTGAGTTCACAGCCAGCCTGAACTGCACAGTGAGACCCTGTCTCAAAAAGACAACAACAACAACAAAAAGTGGGGGGAGCAAAGCTGTAAGGCTGCCTCTCATGGCTGTCCTCACGGGAGCCCCCGCTCCGTCTTCCAGGGTGTACTTTTACCATGCGTTTTCCACTTTGACTTGGCCCAAGCTTGCTTTGCAGAGCCAGTTTGTCCCTGAATCTTCCATTTTATTTTTTGAATAAAATTTGTCACTGGTTTCCCCTCACTTTGCTTAATTCTTTGTTTGCAGTGAGAAGGGGGAGAAAAACTTCAGTGCCGATTGCGGCACTCACCAGTGAATTGATTGCTCTGCTGCGGCCTGATGAGCAGGATGACGGCATCGGTTCTACTGGAACCTGCTTTAACCTGCCGATTCCCTTCGCTGGCTCCTCCTCTCTGACTGGTAGCTATTTGCTGTCTCAGTAGCTACTAAATGTCATTTCCTACTAAAGAAATTAGTTGGCAAATTACCAAGAA
Organism: Dasyprocta punctata; assembly: GCA_004363535.1. NCBI lineage: Eukaryota > Metazoa > Chordata > Mammalia > Rodentia > Dasyproctidae > Dasyprocta > Dasyprocta punctata. Next base: position 6,427 of record RJWM01042212.1, on the reverse strand, counting down.
GAAGTGGATTTCGCCAACTGAAACTTTAAAATTCAGCTTTTGTTTTTTGTATCTTTTTGCTCTCTGTGAGCAAGTTCAGATAATAAGTAACCTCATTTACTGCCTTGAATAATATAAAATAATTCAAGCTGGGTACAGTGGTACATGACCGTAATTCCAGTATTCTGGGAGGCTGAGGCAAGATAGTTCAAACCCACCTTGGGCAATTTAGCAAGACTGTGTGCTAAGATATAAGAATTACAATGGCTTAGAGATATAATGCAGTTTGAGGTCCTGAGTTCAATCTCCAGTGCTAGAAAAAACAACAAACAAGCAAAACAGTTCCAGACTGTTTGGGAAGGTATAGAATCTCCTGTAGGATGTTAGAGGGGAGATGGAGGACTTCGAAAAAGATGGAGGAGTGGAGAGCAGCAGAAAAACATCCTCTCTGAGATTTGGTGTCAAGACTCTGGAATATAGCAACAAGAGGAAGAGAAGGAGGGAAGTGTGTCTCCACGACCTAGCAAGGATCTGAAGGAACAACTGATGCCCATGGGAAGAGCGAAAAGAGAGACCTCCAACACTCGGGAGGCTGATGCAGGAGGACTGTTGTGAGTTTGAGACCAGTCTGGGCTACAAAGTGAGTTCAAGGCCAGCCTGAACTGCACAGTGAGATGCTGTCTCAAAACATAGGGCCAGGGAGTTAGCTCAGTGGCGTAAGCGCCTGCTTGGCAGGCATGAGGTTGTGAGTTTGATCCCTTATACAAAAAAGAAAGAAAGAAAGAAAGAAAGAAAGAAAGAAAGAAAGAAAGAAAGAAAGAAAGAAAGAAAAGAGAGACTTCAATGGAGAAGAAGGAGGTGGCAAGTGGTACCCTCTTCCTGAACTCAGACTCACTGTCTGCGAGGGGCAGCTCGAACCTACAGGCGCACAGTGATGACTGGTGACCCCAGAGGCCTCCACAGAGAAATGAAACAGTGGAACACAGCAGTGGATCCAGAGCACTGCAGTGGAGGGTGAGTTACTCGGGGTCAGGCAGATAGCCTCCAGGACAGTGTGACTGCCTGGTAGCTACCGTGGAGAGAGGCCAACTGAGTTTGCAACTCAGAGGAGCCTCAGGCTGGCTCCATCAAGCAGCTCCCAATATCAAGGTGAGTTGGCACCGAGTTCAACTCAGCTAGAGGTCAAGGAGCTGAGTTCAAGCTGGCAGGAGGCACAGAGAGTGTTGCAGAATGAGCAAAACACGATCCAGCCTCACAATGAGAAGTCAGTCTGAACCTCCGTGGAACTACAAGTGCAGTTTGCTGAGATTTTCCATTTCTCCCCACCAAAAACCTGCAGCTGGGCTGCTGGGATAAATCAGCATGGATCTGGGCTCTGTTTGCTCACGTCATCAACCAGTGACAGGGAAGACATGTCCTGAAGTGGACTTTTTTTTTGTTTGTTTGTTTTGTTTTCTTGATGATTTGTTCTTATTTTTATGAATGTGAACATTGTTTCTTGTTTCTTTGTTCTTGTTGTTCTGTTCCATTACTCTTTTTTTCTTCTTTTACATTCCCTCCTGTCTTCTTCATTAGTTTCCCAAAGTTCATATAATCTTCCTTTGTTCTCCAGCCTTGCTTCTAATCTCTTTCCTTCTGTTTCTCTATTTTCCCCTGAACCCACTTTAAATTTTCTCCTGTAGGACTAAAGTAACCATATTGAAGGCATATTTACTGTATAGAATTTTCCAGTTTGTTTTAGATTTTGTTATATAACCACAAATATCATTCATATGGTTAAAGGTGTCCCATTAATAGTAACCACGGTTTGCCTTTTTGTAGGCTGTGTTTGATGTTATTGTTAGTTTTGATTATACTACATTAGTCAGGGTGGCATAATTGTTCTAATCAGATTTTCTTCCTGGTGTGCCGAACTGAGATTGCCTGAGGGACATAAACAACACTATAGGCCAGCCGGGCATGGTGGCACACACCTGTAATCCCAGCACTCAGGAGGCTGAGACAAGAGGATTGTTAGAAGTTTGAGACCAGCCTTGGCTACAAAGTGAGCTCAAGGCCAGCCTGAAGTGCATAGCGAGACCCTGTCTCAAAAAAGACAAAACAAAACAAAACAAAACACAATACTATAGGCCATTGCCAAACAATAAGGAGCTATAGCAAACAGGCAGCAAATACTTATCCCCTGTAAATTGAAGAGTAGGATATTGCAACAGACTCAAAATGCAAAGGCCAGTTAAATCTGGAACACTCTAAGAAGTAGTCATTTCTATTTGTTTATTTGTTTGTTTTTTGAGACAGGGTCTTGCTTTGTAGTGCTGCCTTGTCTTGATCCCACTATGTAGCCCAGGCTGGCCTCACACTCAGAGTGATCCTACTGCCTCAGCCTCCCAAGTTCTAAGATTACAGGTATGTGCCACCACGCTCAGTTAGCAGTCATTTTTGGAAGGTTCTCAGTACTAGCAATAAAGCTACCTGCCATAAGCAGTTTAGAAGCATCAACTCAGGTATTGGACTAAAAAAAAAGTAGCAAATGAGAAGACACTTTAGCAAGATGTAATCCCAGATTTCCAACTCATGTTAGGGGCTATGATATGGAACAATCTGAGGCCATGTGGACTCTCTGAAGTGGTAACAGGAGAAGTAGCAAAGCAGACACATGAGGCTTTAGAAAAAATAACAAATCAAAAATAACTTCTCAGACATACATGGTTCGTGACTCTAGAGCAGATACAGATTTTAAAAAATAGAGGAGCTTAGGGAAATGATGGAAACCTTGAACCTACATTATAGGAAAGAAATGGAATCCATGAAAAAGATTCAGACATCCAGGAGATTACAAATTCCTTTGAAAGTGTACGCAGCAGAATGAGCCAGTGTGAGGTCAGACTATCAAACCCAGAAGACAGGATGGCAGTCAGTGATCATGAAAAGAAAGATTTCTTTAAAATACCAAGGGACCACAAAAGGTCAATCCAACAACTACTAAATGACACAAGGAAGAATAAAGTAAGATTGATCAGAGTCAATGAAAACACAAGAGATAGCACAAATGGCATTAAAAAAAAAAAACCTGTTCACAAAAGTCATAGCAGAAAACTTCCCAAGCAGGGAAAAAGAACTTCACACACAAGTAAGTGAGGCATGCAGAACTCCAAATTGTCATGATCAAAAACAAAATCTACATCAAGGTATATAATACTTAAGAACTCAGAAATACTACCCAACAACATAACATTAAAAGTGATTAGAGAAAAAAAAAAGCAAATCACTTCTACAGGAAAGCCCATTGAAATCACAGCAAACTTCTCAACACAAACTCCAAATCCAGGACAGCTTGTACTGAAGTATTACATGAAGAAACCTTAAAAGGAAAAACTAACAGGCATGGTGATACATACCAGTAATCCCAGCACTTGAGAGGCTGAGGGAGGAGGACTACCATGAATTCAAAACCACTGTCAGCTACGTATCCATTTCAAGGCCAGGCTGGACTACATAATGAGACCCTGTCTCAGAAACAAAAACAAAGAACCAACCAACCAACCAAAGAAAACAACCTCCAGCCCAGAGTGACATACTCCACAAAACTATCATTCAAAATTGATGAAGAAATAAGATACTTCCATGTCAAAAAACACCTGAAAAAATTCATGACTTCCAAACCACCGTCTTAGCTACTTTTCTCTGCTTGCTGGGACAAAATATTCGACACCCAAAGTTAACAAAGAAAAGGTTTATTTAAGTCACGCTTTGTGGAGGTTTTAGTCTGTGATCAGCTGGCTCCAAGGCAGCATGGCATAGTACAAGAGCAAGAGTTCAAGGCAGCTGAAGACACTAAAAGCAACAAGAGCAAAAAGCGGGGAGCAACCCTCTTTTCCTCCATTATATTATAAGCAGGCTACCCCTAACCCAGGGGAGGTGCAGCACTCATACCATCTGTGTACCCTCCTCTTGCACAGGGTAAGGATGTTTACAAAATGAGGACTTTGGCCCCTGCTGAGTCACTTAAACTTCTAAATTTCTAGCCGGGCGTGGTGGCGCACGCCTTTAATCCCAGCACTCGGGAGGCTGAGGTAAGAGGAGCGTTGTGAGTTCGAGGCTGGCTTGGGCTACAACGCTAGCGCAAGGCCAGCCTGAGCTACACAGTGCGACCCTGCCTCAAAAAATCAGGGCCAGAAGTGTGGCTCAGTGACTTAAGCACTGTCTGACAGGCGCAAAGTTGTGAGTTCAATCCCCAGTGCTGCGAAAAAGAAAAAGAAAAAAAAAAAAAAGCTGAAGAGAAACTGTCCTAGCCGGGCGTGGTGGCGCACGCCTTTAATCCCAGCACTCGGGAGGCTGAGGTAGGTGGAGCGTTGTGAGTTCAAGGCCCGCTTGGGCTACAACGCGAGCCGAGCGCAAGGCCAGCCTGAGCTACATAGTGCGACCCTGCCTCAAGAAAACCAGGGCTGGGGAGTTTGGCTCAGCGGCTTAAGCGCCTGCCCTGGCAAGCACAAGGTTGTGAGTTCAATCCCCAGTGCCGCAAAAAAAAAAAAAAAAAAAAGAGAAACTGTCCTGTGACACAGTACCTGATGATATTTTAGATTATTTCAAAAGAAAAGAAAGAAGGAAGGGGGGGATGCTATAATTTGTACCACAGTAAGGGTGTTTATAGCCAGAGATGAATTATGAACACTTAAATTAGAATTTCCTGCTCTGAAGCCAGGCATGGCAACAATGCCTGTAATCCCAGCACTCTGGGATGCTGAAGGTGGAGGATCATGAGTTTGAGCCCAGTCTGTGCAACTTAGCAATTTAGGGAGAGCCTATCTATTATAGTTTATATCTAGATGCTCCCCCAAAGCCTTATGTGCTCACTGGAGGTTTGGGGTGGTGATTGGATCATGGATGTGTGATACTTCTCAGTGAATTATTCCAGTGATGAGTTTATGGCTAAACGTGATGTTGGGAGGTGAAGCCTGGTTGGAGGAGATGGGCCCCTTGGGGTGTGGTCTAGAAGGGTCTATTTCCCTCTTCCTCCCTGGGTCTCTTGCTGCTTCCTGCTTGCCCTGCCATGGACTGTTTCTCCTCTGCCATGCCACCTTGTTTTGGAGCAAGACAACTGAGGACTGAAACCTCTACAAACTGTGAGCCAAAATAAACGTCTCCTTAACTTCCTGGTTGTCAGGTATTGTGTCCCAGTGATGGGAAAATAACCCTGTCTCAAAATTTTAAAAGACACAGAAATTTTTCTGCTGAGTTTTTTCTAAGACATTACATAGCTCTAGGAATGGATGGATTGTCTAGATGTGGTCTTGTCAAAAGCTGGGGTTTGTGGGTTGCAGGTTAGATGTGGTTTTGTTGGGCTGTGTTAGGACATTGAAGTTGGAGGCCAAGACCTGGGCCCCAACAGAGGGCCAAGCTCCCACTGCACTGGGACAGTCAGAGGGGCCCAGAGTACAGATGCATGACCAATCCCTCCCATTCTCCCCGCCACCCTTCAGTGCTAAGACTGTGTCACTGGGCATCATCCACTCGGTCTCCCAAACCACTGCGTCATCCTGTCACCCACACAAGGGCAGGGCAGTCAGGGACTACTGAAATCACCTTCCTACTATCCTGGCAGCCGGAGACCCTTAACCGCCAGCTTCCAGGTCATATTTCAGGGCTTCTGCTGGGCTCCAGCCCCAGGCCTTAGTACAAGGGGAAAATATGTTGACCTCTCCACTGGCTAAGATAAAAATGAGACGAAATTGCCCTTACACTGCAAGTCAACTTGTTTTTAAATGTATTTACTTATTTACTATGTATGTACGTACATATGTATGTATTTCGTGACACGGGATTTAACCCAGAGCTTTTGCACTGAGCTACAGTCCAACCCCTTCTTTATTTTTTGTTTTGAGACAGGGTCTCATGAAGTTGCCCAGGCAGGACTGGAATTTGTGTTCTTCCTGCCTCAGTCTCCCAAAGTGCTGAGATTATGGGTATGTGCCATCAAGCCCAGCTACTTGTTAATTTTAATTATGATAAAATACAGATAACATTTACTATTGGAAGCCAGCGGAAGCGTAATTCCAGTGGCATTACGGACATGGACACTGAATGAAACCAGCATCCCCAGCCCCCTCCCGAACTCGTCACCACAGGGAGGGGTCAATCCGGAGGGCTGCTGTGTCCTGGGTCGGAAGGCAAGTGCCCTCACATGAGGTGGGAAACGACTGCTCAAAGCAGTCCCTGCCGCTGGCCCACAGAGGGGCTCCCCCACAGGCCAGGAGCTCCGAAGGACTCAGCTCTGGCTCCTGGAGAGCCTGGTCTAATGCCAGGCAGAGTGGGCCAGGGCTTGCCTTGCATCTTAGCCTTCATAAGTGGCAGCCCTGTTGCCTGAACCGGGCTGAGCCTGTAACAGGTTCAGGGAGCCAAAGGCCAACTGACTTGTAATGTTAGACTGACCTCTGTACGGGGCAGGACT
>RJWM01042211.1:0-14489 GCA_004363535.1 Dasyprocta punctata | reverse complement strand
ATCCTATTTTCTTACTCCCATACTACGGATTGAACCCAGAGCTTTTGCCCTGAGCCATGTCCCAAGCCTTTTATCATTTTTTATTTTAAAACAGGATTTCACTAAGTCATCTAGATTGCCTATGCTGGACTTGATTTTATTATCCTTCTGCTTCTACCTCCCAGTGCTGGGGTTATAAGTATGTGCCACCATACCTGACGATTTGATATTTTGAGTCTGTGACCTTTACTGTTTTACATGCCTCATATTCAGCATTCTTTATGTAACAGTATGTATAGAACCAAATAATACACATATGATCTGTTAATTTAATGCCCCTTCTTAGCTCATCTAGACGAAAGAAAATAAACAGGAGAGGGAGAATAGGAAGATGGAACTGGTAGTGAAACATATTACAATTTATTGGGATCTGAGACACTGTTACATCATTTTTAATATTATTGGATAAAAAACTACTTAGTCCTTTTCCCATCCGTGCTATCTTCCCTTTCAATACCTTTGTTTAGTAACTAATACAGAATTTAGTTTTGTCCCTTTTCAAGAAAGCAGTTGAGCAACAGCTCCTGATGCTAAGAACTGAAATGTCTCTTTTGCATAATTGAGCATTTATTTGTTTCACATCTAGCACCCATATCTTCTTTTGCTTTCCAGACAGCTCTTTTTACAGCCTGGCATGGTAGCACACACCTGTAATCCCAGCATTTGTATGCTGAGACAGGAAAATCACTGTGAGTTTGAGACCAGCCTGAGCTACATAGACCGGCCTGAACTACATAGCGAAACCCTGTCAAAAAAGAAAAAAGAAAAAAACAAAAAACCCACAAAAACCCAACAACAACAAAAACCAGCTCTTTTTCAGGAACCCACCTCATGCTGTTTGAATAATGTTTGCCTCACTAAACTGCAGGTGTGGGACCAAATGGTCCATGCCTATCAGTGAACTCTTTTCTTCTGACATGTTGGTTGGTTTAGGAAAAGTTGTATTATATATATATATATATATATATATATATATATATATATATTCATTGCAATATAATAATTTTATAACCAACAATTTTATTGTAGTCTCTTATTTGTAAAAGTTACTCCTCTTGTCTTAGTTATTTTGAAAAAGACAAGCAAAAAGAGAACAAGAACTAGCAAGGATATGGAAAAAACATAACCCTGTCATTGGAATGGAGAGACCTCAAAAAAAAAAAATAGAATTACCTTATGATCTTCTCTAGGAAATGCAATCAGAACTTTGAGTGATATCTACAGTCCCACATTCATTTCACCAGTATTCATGGTGGTGAGGACAAGGAAGGACCTAAATGTCTGTTGGCAGTGGTATGGATTTAAATGTGGATTTAAATGCGACGTATATTATATTACACACATACAATATACTGGAATAGTTTTCAACCTTTAAAAGTAAGGAAATCCTCCCATTTGTGAAAACATAGATAAACTCAGGAAAACATAATGCTAAATGCAGTAAGCCAGATGCAGAAAGACACATACCGCATGATCTTACATCCATGTGGAATATAACAGAGTCAAACTTGGCATGTGTAGTGGCCCATTCCTATAATTCCAGTATCCTGAGAGCTTGTGAGGTGGGAGGATTATGAGTTTGTGCCCAGCTTAGGCAAGTTAGTGACTTAGTAAAACCCTCTTTCTCTCTCAAGAAAGAAAAAAAAATGTAGAAAAAGTTCTGAGAATGTTGCTCAGTGCAAAGGCCCTAGGTTCAATCCCCAGTACTTAAATAAATTTTAAAAATAGTCAAATGCATAGAAACTGATTGTGAAACATTGCTTGCTAAAGATCAGAGGAGGAGGAAATGCAGAACTGTTGGTCAAAGGGCATAAAATGTTGATTATGCAGGATGAATAAATTCAGGTCTAGTTTACAACAATGTGAGTATAATTATATTTTATTCTTGAAATTTGCTAAGAGGGTAAATGTTAAGTGTTCTCAACACTGAAAAAAAATGGTAACTATGTGAAATAATGGATATGTTAATTACCTTAACTGTAATGATGATACTACAATGCATACTTTATTAAATCAAGTTGTACATTTCAATTACATATGGATATAACTTTTATTTGTCAAAAACACCTTAATATATGTGTAGTAAAATATACAAATAAAAGAAAATTGCTGAACTTCAAAGATAAAAAGAATCACTAAAAAGATAAAGTACTTTATATTAGGAAAAAATAAAGTTAGTTTCATCGCTGTAACAATACTTAATGCTGGATATTTCTCAAAAAAAAAATATATGGACTCCAAAGATGTCTAATTGTTGTTCAAGTATAAAAGCATGTTTTGAGCATGTATATTGTTCTTGAATCCTACTTTATCATTTTTCACATAAAAATACACAGTCTAAACAAAAAATAACCTATAACCTAAGGAACTACTATGAAGAGCTAATAAGGAGCAAAGAATGTATTTATTTAAGGGTTAAACAATATTGAGTAAAAAGGTAAATGTAAATTTTATATGCCCAACAAAGTATAAAAGATGTGACTGTTGTAAGTTAGGGTGAAAATAGAGTCATAATAATTCAGAATGAGCCTTCTTTTCAGGTATGGTCAGGAGAGGTAATTGGTTAGTTAACCCCAAAATTCATTGTCACAGCTTCTGTCTAGATGTCCCTCAAAGCCCTTATGTTCCTTATGTGGTCACAGGTGGGGCTTTTCAGAGGTGGCTGGGTTTAGAGTGTGGTGCTAGGATTGAGTGCATGATGCTGGGATTAAGGGCGTGTGATTACTAAATTAGTCCCCTGATTAAGATTTGGCATCGTTCTGGCTGTGGATCATGGAAAAGCCCATCTTGAGTGTGAGTGTTACCCAGCCTAAGGGTGCACAGCCTGGATAGAATATAAGGCACAGAAAGACAGCTGTCTCTTGCTGCTGCTTTGCTGTCTCCTCCCCTGCTTGCTATGTACTATTTCTCCTCTGTGATGCCCTCTGCCATGTCACCCTGCCTTGGAACCAGTCAACTATGGACTAATACCTCTACAAGCTGTGAGTTGCAATAAACATTTCCTCCTTTAAATGTGAGTTTCTTTGGTACTTTGGTATTTGGTCTTGGCAACAAGAAGAAAGGTAACTAAGATGTTAACATAGTGAATCATTTCAAAATAATGCATATTTGTAGTAAAGATGGTATTTTAACTTAAAAATTGATGCACATTCATTGTACAATATTTTTCAACATTCAAGTCTCTTCTTACTGGATTCACTCACTAGGAAACCACTTTGCTTTCCTTATATAAACAACATCCATAATACACTAATGTCGATACTTTAGTTCAACTTAAAAATGAAGCTGTAGTCAGAAGCCACTTTGAAAAAATTCAAATATACTTCTAGGTTTTTATGAAGTTTCTCCAATTTTTTTGAAATAAGATTTGGGTATTTTTTTAAATTTTAAAATGAATAAAAGAGATGATACAGAATTTCAAAACAAAATAATGGAAGATTAACCCTGGCTAATATATTGTATATTGTTATCTTCAAAGGAGTTCAGATTTTCTCCAATTTTTTTCATAACTCTTACTCCACTTACCTTCAAAGCTTGTCTTTTTGATTACACAATTCTATAAATCAATGGATTTCAACTTAATCTTCCTGGAAAAAATTATCTTTTTCAATTAGTGGAAATTAGTATTGGTAGAAACTAATTCTGAATTTAAAATACTTAGGACAACTGACACAAGGAGGTTTTCCCGCAAATGCAACGAACACTTGGTAAGCAAATACACTCAGATGCTAAGGGGAGATATATACAGCAGTATTGGTTTTCTATCTGTTGACTTTTAGCATACAATCGATATGTTGGTATGTTGTACAGAGTCAACTGGGCTGCAAATTGGTTAAATGAATGTCATTAAGAAAACTCTTAGTATAGTAACAACTCATGGACTTCCAACGCTCAACTTCCCTTGATATTATGGCATCCTCAACTCCTTCAGGCCTTTCCACTTATTTCGGAGAAGCTCCAGGGAGATGTTCGACATGCTCACAATGAGCTCTTTAATTCTCCTTAAACCCTGTGGCCATCAGTTGGTCTAAGCCTCATGAAAGCAACATGCTTTTGATGGCGGCAAGTAGTCTGCCTTCTGCAGCACAGGACATCATGACTGGGAACCACTTGTTTTTGGAGGGAAGAAATTTTATTCCCTAAATGTAACCAGACCTTTCAGATCTGCCTGCCTGCCTTCCTTCCCTTCCCCTTCTTTCTCTCTTTGTCCATCTGTCCCTTCTGCCCTCCCTCTCTCTGTTCCTTCTTTCCCTCCTTACTTTTCTTGAATTAAACATAACATAAGCATATAGGAGCCAGGCCAGCTTAGCCACATTTTCTATGTTAACAGGGTATTTATTAATCACTGCTTTCCCTCTGACAATGGGTAGTTTCACAGGGGTAAAGCTCACGTATCTGGTCCTCTGTTCTCACAGGAGGAATTCTTTCCCAGGAGACGTCTAAGTGCTTCCTGGAAATGGAGTCCTGACAAATCCATCGCTCCAGTCTTCAGACATTGCCTAGACGTGGGTCTGAAGCTCAGACACTTCAACTCTCCATGCTATGTGATGTCTCTGTGTTCTTTCTTCATTATTAGCTGCAGCTGTAGCCACAGTGGTAGCATTTATTATATGTACTGAATACCATCCTAAGCACTTGACAAGTACTCTTTCATTTAATCCTCATAATCCAGTGAGGATATACCATTATTATCCTAACTTTTAAGAAGGGGAAATGAAAGATCAGGGAATAAGACATAGAAGTAGTAAGGGCTGAAGTTAGGAGTGAAATGGGCTCCTTAATCACTATCCTGTGTCTAAGAGAACACAGAACCCTCATAAACCATGGCTCATAAGAGACAGACCAAGCCTACAGGTTGTGAAAAGGCAGTGACACTACACCTAAAGACACTTGTGTTTGTCCTCTGCTCTTTCCAGTATTTTGACTTCTGAAGGTTGATTCTGTGACAGGAAGGAAGGATGTAGCTGAGAAAAGAAAAGGAGTTGGAGAATGGATTAACCTGATTGCAGAAGCTAGAATTTCAACTTCCTTAAATATCTCAAAGTGGAAGATGGTCACAAATGTGTCTAATGGCGTGGATAATTCAATGATAACATTACTTATTCTGTTTCTGTACTTGCATGAATTGGAGTAGGTTTAATTTTACCCCTCATAGGGACAAAAAAGAACTGTCAAAGAAAAGTGTCTCTTTTTTACTCTTATAATTTTCCTATCATTTGAATAAACATGGCCTTCTATTAGAGAAAACGTGTCTTAGATTACAGATTTTTGACAAAGATCATTTTTTAAGGGTAACTTCTCCATATGTGTAAACTGTAATGGAGTACATACAAGTAATTGGGTATTGTTTTGGTTCTTCATTGTCTTCGTTACATTTTACTCATTGCTGAGACAGAACACCTGACACCCAAAATTAGGGAAGGAAAGGTTTATTTAGCTTACAGTTTTTGGAGGTTTCAGTCCATAATCAGCTGGCTCCAAGGCAGGGTGGCATGGCACTGGGGCAACACTTCAAGGCAGCAGCTAGAGCAAAAAGCAACCAGAGTAAAAGGGGGCAAGAGCCAAGCCTCTTCTCTTCCCTTATATAATACACAGGACATCCCCCCACACTCAGGGTGGGTGTAGCATTCACAAATCTCCTTGTCTTTCTTTGCACAGGATGAGGATGTTTATAAAATAAGACCCCTGGCTCCCTGCTGAGTCTCTCAGCTAAACTTCCGACCTTCTCAAATTGACACAATGACCAGGTAACTGCTTGTGCTCTACACCCCAGGATGTAGAGCTGCTGAGTTACTTAATTAAGCTTCTAGACTTCTCAAGTTGACACAATGCATAAACCATAACATTCATGTAGCAGTTTATTAAATTTTTTTAATATCTCACTTAGAATTAGTATCATTGCCTCTGCACTGCACTAATTCTTAAGGTTTTTTAAATGCATGAACCAAAATCCTCTTTTTTCACAGGCAGAGGTGGATAGAAGTGGTTTGGATTGAAATCAGTGTTTCTTACCATTGACTTCGGAGTTCTTTCTATTATATTGCATGGCCTTCTGTCATGGTTGGTTGATTGTGTCAACTTGAAAAGTTTAAAAACTTAACTAAATGGGCTCAGCAGTTCTACACACTATGATGTAGAAGACCCATCCTAGGACAGTTCGTCACCTGGAAGATGTAAAGTCGAAATGGGCAAGGGTCTTTCTGCTTCTGTTCTTTAGCCTTCATCTTCAGCTTGGATGTTATTTACTGGCTTCCAGTGCAAGGTCTTCAGCTTCCAGCGTAGACTACTCAGCCTTTTAGTACAGACTCTTCAGCTTCAGCTGCGAATCATTTGGCCTTTAGTCATAGACTTTTTAGCTTTCCAGTGTAGACCCTTCAGCCTCCTGGTGAAGACCCATTGGACTCCTGATATGGATTTTCTTGGACAGTTCAGTGAACGCCAGACCTTGGATTGAAACTTTTTGCACTCTTCTTCCAATTGTGTATGTGACCACCGTAAGCCAATCTTGTAACTTCTTATGCATTTGTATATCTTGTGTTATATGTCTCTCTAGTAAAACACTGATACATCTTCTATGCCACTGTTCAATTGATTAATGAATTTCTCTACATATGGAGACTGAGATGCCTGTGGAAGAAAAGAATATTATTCCTTACTGGTTTTTTTGTTGTTGCTTAAATGAGTCACACAAAAATTATAGGAACCTCTGTTATGCTTCTGTGTTTCCTTGCTTGTATAATTTTAGTTTGAATCGTAGATCCCCATGTTCTCAACAGGTTATGGAGATTTGGTACATGGAAGTTGTGGGGTACTGCTCCAAAGTGTCCAAAGCTTGGGGCATGTACAAACACTTCTGGACAGCTTAGAGAACCTGACTCCACTATCTAGCCCAGGTGCACAGCTGGATACAGTTATATAATCATGACTTAATACAGGTAAACATGCATGCATTGGTTATGGCACTATACAAGAATGTAAAAATATGATAACAACTTGTGTAAGAGTTAACCAGGAAGGAAGCAAGCAGCTCTTTCTCTGTTCAGCTGCCTGCTACTTCTATTGTTTGCTGATATCTGCCTCTGGGTGTTTTCTTTGGGGACCTCACACAAAAATTTACCTTTACAACCTTGACCTAGACAGAAGAAATGGCACAGATTAAATGAAATTAAGCTGGAGATAAATTGTGGCAATCCTTCAATAGGTATGGTAATGTTAAATTTCCATACTCTTAAGTTATAATTTTCTCAAGAAACCTGTACTATTCATTTATATTACTGGTTTCAATTTTCAACTCCATTTGATAGGTAGATATTTTAGTAAATTTATTGAAGAAAAATGGCAGCAATTGAATCACTAGTACCTGAAATGCTAATAGTCACAGCGCAGCATAACCTTATTAGAAGCAACTGAAGACTATTACTGAAAATCAAATATACACCTTAATTCAGTTCTATCAAATATCAGTTAATTTAGTAGTCTCAGAAAAGGTGGAATGTATTTCTCAAAAGGATTCATTTGTGCAGATTGGAGGTAGCTGAGAGAAACTAAAAGGAACATAGAAATAGTTTCTCAATTTTTATTTTATGACTTTCTGTGTGCTATAATCACAACTATATTAAAACATAGAATGCCTAAGTAATTCGCTGAGACAGTGGTGGCAGCATGTGTGCTGCAGTGGTCTGTTTGTATCATTTAAAGCCCTAAAAGTTTTGCCATCACTGCCCCAGAACATAAAGCCACTCAGCTTTGAAGCCAGGTAGACCCTGGGGAATATGCCTGTTCACTACCACAAGACAAGCCAGTGGCTTTGGCATAATGTATTCTTGGATTCAAAACTGGGCTCCACTACTTGGGAGTTATGCACTCTTGGCAAATTAATTTGTACTTCTGTTTCCTCTTTATTAGAAGAGAGAGCACTAGTACTAATCTCATGGGGATTTTTTGGCAGGGTGAGGTCTATGTGAAATGATGTTTATTTAACACAATGCCAGGCATCTTATAAGAGTTTAAAATTTTACCCCTTTATTATATTAATCTTATTAACATGACTATGAAGCACTTAAAAATAAGAGAATACATTACTGAACCCAAGGTGTTTTCAATTTAATCATGGACTAAACTATATACATCAGTGCAGCTTAATAAGAATCAAGAACAGAAGCATAAAGAACAAAACCGTACAATTTGAAAATGCTCATAGAAGACTGATATAAACTGCTTTCTTCCTGGACTTGATTTGGTTTACTTTAAGGTATGTGTGTAGCATTCATACCTACCTTCAGCAATAGGAAAAAATGATTAATTTAAATTTTTGACATATCAAAAGTTTTCATCTGTCCTGTTGTTGACAGCTTACTTAGAAGGGCACATAATATCATGCATCATGCAATGGATCACTTTTTTAGTTTTTCCACTTAGGACTAAACTAAACTCAGGACAGTATTAAGACACTCTCAAATTATAATAGGTCCTTTTCAGTAATTGGCACATTTCATATTTTTATATAAACACTTTGTTGTCTTAAGCCCTCCAACAATTACACAGCAAGAGATGATTATTTTGGTGTTGATTGATAAAATTGAAGAAAATTTCATAGAAGGAAATATGATGAATGCCAGCACATTAAAGAGAAGATACATTGCTAATTTATTTTATTAATTGGTGTTACTTTGTGAGTTGATTTTGTCATGCACTTCAGATATTTTATCTGCTTCAGAATTCTGTATCCAGAAGGTCACTTTTCTAAGCTCTTAATATGAGTTGCCTTGCTTAGTTGACTGAAACAGTCATATTACACAGATTTGATAATTAGATATGTTTGTTATGCCTATACCTAGAGAACTAATAGTTTTTAGTTTTCTGTCTGAGGTTCAACTATAAATTCAGTGGTGCCAGTGTATTTCAAAATAAAGAAGATTAATGACTCCATAACATATGAAAATGTTTCCTTTAGCCCATCCAATAGCAAAGCATTAATTTATGTTTCATTTTTCAAGTAACTGATTCATCACAGTAAATAATAAAAGTCTTTGATGTGGCTTCTTATGTTTGAGAAATAGACTGTGTTTTTAGTATGAGTTTAGCTACTTTGTTCCTTTTATGTAATCTTTTCTCATCTCTATTCTGCATGATAGTCCAAAATATTTCGTTTTTGTTAAACCACTTGAGTTGTGTTAGTAGAAAACATTCTGATTAAAATAGGTACTGATAGCCCATTGTGTGTGGTGCTACCTTGTGGTCTTGATCCATTGCTGCTGCTCATTTAGTATCCCTAATGTATGTAATTATTTGTTGTCGAATCACTAAAGAAAATTAAGGTGAAGACAGACTATGGTTAAAAATCAGAAATGAAACAAATTACCTCTGAATTATTTTATGTTGCCAAAGGGAAAATATATGCTTTATGAAGGCTTGCTTAAAAATTATGTTTTTTATGATCAATTCTGTAACATGAAAAGAAGTAGCTTAGCATTTGGGCTATTCTTTTGGCTATCAGAAAGTTATATTTTTTGGTACTTTTAGATGGTAAGAAATTAGATGCTTGAAATTTCACCATGTTAAATTATAAAATACTTAATCCATTCCTCTTTTTTTCTTTGATTTTTTTTCTACTTTTTTTCACATGAGTGTTATGGTTTATGTCTAGATGTCCCCCCAAAGCCTCCTGCAGGCATGGGAGCAGGTGGACTTTTCCTAGGAAGCTGAATCTAGAGTTCGTTCATTATCAAGTACTGGGAGTGTGAGTGTGAGTGCATTACCTGTCCTAGGGCAGGTACCCTGAATACAATAGAAGGGAGGGAGAGAGGCTTGCTTCCACATATTTTTCTCTTGTTGCCTTTGTTATCTTCCATGGCCATGAACTGTTGTACCTCTGCCACACCACCAGATGATTATGAACTGAAATCTCCACAAACTGTGAGCTAAATAAAACTTTCCTCCCTTAATTTTGGGTGTCAGGTATTTTGCCTCAGCAACAAGAGAAAAGTAACCAAGACACATGAGTATATGAGTCTTCTGTGCCACATATTTCACTCATGGGAGATCCTTAAGTGCATTTGAATGAATATGGATCAACAACAGCACTGAAGAATAAATGAAAGTACTCAATGCCTCACTGACCTGTATAACCTGATTGGCCTCTTCACCCTCACCTCTGCATTTCTTTCTGCCTTTTTCCTTCACCCAAATAAGTGTAGTGTAACATGTCAAATAGAGTGACAAATCTATATGAAGTCAATTTTCTGCTTTGGAAGAATTTTTCTTAAAAATTGAAACTAAATAAATTTGCATTGAACTGTGTAGATAGATATTGGAGACACTGAAAATTGGAATAAAACTTGAAATTTAAAATTTGATCAGTGAGAATAACCCTCTCATTTTAAAATGTGGCATTTATACACAACAAAGTATTACTCTGCCATAAAGAAGGATAAACTTGAATCATTTGTAGGGAAATGGATGCACCTAGAGACATAATGTTAATTGAAATAAATCAGAACACAAGCTGAATAAATATCACACAGTTACTCTTATATGAGAAATCCAACATATAAATAAGAGCAAAATGAAAGATAATAGGAAATAATGAGACAGATCTTTTGCAAAAGAGTAAGGGACCAAGAGATGGAAGGAGGATGAGAGAAGGGGTGGGATAGGGAATGCAAAAAGAATTGAGATGGGTATGTACTTCTACCAACTCATCACAAGGAATGTAATCATTATGTACTGCAAAAACGTACCAGTAAAAATAAAAACTTTAGAAACTGAACTTGAAGAAAAAAATAAGAAAAGAAAGATAAAATGGAAATAAAGCTTTTGTAAAGTAAGGAGAAGAAGGGTAGAAAGGAAGGGAGGGGAATGGGGAAAAATAATTGAGGTATATCATGTACAGGGTCAAGTTCCATACAATGAATATGATCATTATGTATATCTAAATTGTACAAATAAACTTAATGAAAGGTAAAAATTTAAAAACTGAACTTGAGGTGAAGCACAGTTGCCAAGCAGCAGTGTGTTTGCCAGTGCAGGTAGGTATTATGCCCTGTATAATTACCTTATTTAAAATATGAGCCATGTGCCCCCTTTGGCCTTTATGTTTTAAAGTATGTGAGGTTAGTTAGTGTATTTTCAAAGCAATGCAAATGGGAAAAAGGCTTAAAATGCTGAAAAAAGTGAAATTTCAGTCAGATCATTACATAGACAAAAGAAATATCTGATTTGACACGACATTAGTCATAGAATAGAAAAGCCAAGGCCATCAAATTAGATTCACTAATCAAAAATAGAATTAGGTGTCTCAGGGTGTACTTGATTATCCACAAACTTTTTATCTGCTATCCTTCAATTGGGTTTAGGATGTCACCTCCCCACGCAGTTGTCTATCTGAATCCAGTAGGTTTCAAAGATTTTCCAAGGATTTTTGACAGTGACCCATGGCCACGGCAGTCATGGCAGGAGTTTCAGGAAGGAGGCAGGGTCAGCATTGCCTAGTGCTTCAGAGATTAAAAGGATGACTGAGGTTACTCGATACTTGGGGATCATTATTTGTTGTGGCAAATGTTTTTACTGCTGTATAATGGAAATGGCCATCTGGGAAATGTCCACTCACATTTGAGTGATAACACTTTTAGAGTCTGTTGTTTAAGGTCAGCACTGTGTTTCTCTTCCTACCTATTCATGTGATGGTAGAAAAAGGACAACAATATCACCCAACTTATTTTTGAGGTGGTGGGTAACACCCAGGCATTTCAGAGAGAAAATTCTAGAAAATAGTAATCTCTAAGCAAGTCAGAAAATAAGCAATTATGAGAGAGTCAGTGTGACTATCAAATAGTGACATTAGATTGTGAACTGCTGGTCATAAGGAGAACTGGAAATAGAACCACTTAGACTCTAGTGAGAGTCTCTTACAAGGTAACGGACATGTATCACTTTTTATGCTTGTCTTCCTGACTTGACATTGATTCCAGTAATGGAAGGTAAAAACTAAAGCCATCAGACCATATTTCTGTAATAGTTGATGCAAGCTACAAGCAGGAGATTTAGGAATCTCAGAGTAAAAGTGGTAGAGAAGGTCATGAAAGTTGAAAAGACCATTTAGAAAATATGTCAGCCAAGACCAGAAAATTTTGTGAAGAACTGTGGCATTGAAAGGTGCGCAGAAAAGAGGAGTCCGAGAAAGAATGCTGTGAGACAGGAAGATATCAGTGAGGATGCCAGAAAGATTCAAAATGGTGCTACCCTGATATCAAAAATAAATGAGTCAAAACACACCTTGGGATTTTTCTGGCGTGCAATGCTCTACCACAGCAAAAGCATTTCGTGAGATACGGTGGAAGGGAGCCAAATTAAGAGAGAGTGAAGAAATGGACAGAGTGAGCACACCAGGTTGAACACCCTCTTTGAAGATGTTTGTCCTTGAGAGGAAGCAGAGAGAAGTGAAAAGAAATTCTGAATCAGAGGAACGTATCACAGCAGGAGAGAGGTGAGCCCAGGGGTACGAGCCCCAGTAGAGGGAAGGGCTGAGAAAAAGCAATGAGAAAGACAGATGACTGTGGGGTGCTGCACAGATGAGAGCAGTTGTCCCTGGACAGCAGGAGGAGCATCTCTCTGGGACAGAGTCTAAGAAATTAGGACCAGTTCCCCATGGTAAATTGTGAGATGGTAGCTCTTGCCCAGTACCTGTTCTCTGTGAGTGAGGGGCAAATTTCCACTGACCATAAACAGGATAGAGGTGAGTAGCGGCTTAAGGAAGGAAAAGGCTTTGCATCTGCACCTGTGGGAAGAGCAAGGGTCTGTGTGTCATAACAGTGCTGGTTAGAAAGTTTGGGAAAGCTTCAGCTAAGACCTTGTTGGGTGCCGGGAACTTAGCTCAGTGGCTGAAGCGTTTGCCTGGTAAGCGCAAGGTCATGAGTTTGATACCCAGTATAAAAAAAAAAAAAAAGATCTTGTTGGGACAACCATTTCAGTCAGCATCTGCCAGCCCAGCGGTGTAGGCGGTTGTGTGGTTGTGATTTGTTATTCAGAACACGCAGGGATGGCTCTGAGGGAGTGTTGTTTTGGTTTTTTTAAAATGCGAGTTGTGGTTATTTAGGAAATGAAGTCGATTGAATCAGTTGAACAGTATGGTTTTGGTAAAAGAAATAAAATAGGGCAAAACAAATCAGAGTGCATCTGACTTGGGAAGCATACGTATTTCAGTTATATGTGCAAATGTGTGCTGGGTTGCTGATGACCCATCAATAGAGGACGTCCCTATTTGGCATTCTTCAAGTCAGCACAGAGCTGAACTGTGGTCAGTTATTTCAGTTGAATATTTGGCTTAGTTTAGTTTAGTCAAGGTGGCAGAAGGAGGCCCATGGTTGTGAAAAGCCCCAAACTGAAAGGATCAGTGGGAGGCAGGATCACCACTAGTGACTTTTGAGTCTTTTTAGTCTCACTAGTACAGCCAGTAAGCAGCTATGGGACTTTGGGCAAATCGCTTCATCCTGCGGAGTTCTAAGGCCCACATTTGGGAAATTACAAGCTTCTCCTTCCTCATTTATAAATGATGTGCTAGGGTGGAAGGAAAACAGTTTGGAAGGAAAAAGTGAGGGCAATGTACTGTAGATGGCTGTTAACCATTCGGGCATCGTCTCAGGATGGCCAGCTCAGGAGTCAGGACACACAGCTGCTCTCTTTGAGTCACCCAGGGGCTCATGAATGGCCGGTTTGTCCTGCAGCAGTGTTTGTGGGAACGCAGAATACCTACGAAGAGCCGGGGTTTCTTGCAACTCAGCTGCTCAGCGCGGGAGAATCCAGTGTCTTCAATCACTGCCGCAGGTTTATTCCTGAAATGGGAGGGGACACTTCCCAGGCGACATTTCATTAAACAACAGTAAAAACATTTGCTTCGATAAATAATGATCCTCCAGTAGCAGTCTCCTCATCCTTTTCATCTGTCTGCAGCTCTGGGCAGCGCTGATGCTGCCTCCTTCTGGAAACTCCTGCCGTGACAGCCGTGACTGTGCTGTGAGAGTCTGGGTCACCACCTGCCACAGGCTTCTCCATGCTACCTTCCTGATTCCCTTCTGTCACCTGGGCTTGCAGAGGTGGTGTCTCAAAAGTGGCTCTTTTTCTCCTTCTCTTTCCTCCTCCTCTTCCTCTTCCTCTTCTCTCTGTCTCTCTGTCTGTCTGCCTCTCTCTCTCTCTCTGTACCCCTTTTCTTCTTTCTTGTCATGGAGATTAAAACCCAGGGTCTTCATACTGAGTTATATCCTCACAGATCATTTTTACTTATTTGAGGCAGCATTTCACTAAGTTGCCCAGGCTGGGCTCAAATTTAGCATCCTCCTGCCTCAGCCTCCAGGATAGCTGGGATTACAGACATCACCACCACACCCAGCTCAGAGTTGCTGTCTTTTGCTTTCTCTTCTGTTCCCCACAGTTTTCCTTGGAATTTCATTACTGCA
>RJWM01042210.1:0-14467 GCA_004363535.1 Dasyprocta punctata | reverse complement strand
GTGCACTCCTGTAAGCCCAGCACTCGGGAGGCTGAGGCAGGAGGATCATTTTGAGTTCGAGGCCAGCCTGGGCTACAAAGTGAGTTCAAGGCCAGCCTGAACTGCATAGTGTGACCCTGTCTCAAAAAATAGGGCTGAGGATTTAGCTCAGTGGCCTAAGCACCTGCCTGGCAGGCGCAAGGTTGTGAGTTCGATCCCTGGTACTAAATAAAGAAAGAAAGAAAGAAAGAGGGCTAGGGGTGTAGCTTAGTAGTTCCTGAGTTCTATTCCTAGTACTGCTAAAAAAAAAAAAAAAAAATCCAACAGCAAAAAACTACCACATGAACTCAGAGACTGAAGAAACGCGAGGCCGGCAGCTCCCGGATTGTGGCCGTCGCCCCTACTCCGGGAGGGGGCTGTGTGCTTTCCTTTCTGTTTTCTTTGCGATGCTCTCACTGCACACTTCAGGCTGGCCTTCACGTTGTCGCAGGGATTCTCCTGCCTCGGCCTCCTGGGAGCTGGGTGGCAGCCATGTGTCACCACACCTGGCAATTTTTTTATTTTTTTATTCGGTTGTTTGTTTTGTTTTTTGACACAGGGTCTGGCTCTGTAATTTAGGCTGGGTTTGAACTCACTATGTAGCCCAGCCGGGCCTCGAACTCATGGGGATCCTCCTGCCTCAGCCTCCCTAGCGCTGGGATTATAAGTGTGAGGCACCACGCCAAGCCTGGCAAGCTTTTTAATTGTCAGTCAGCGGTGGCTTCGCTGTTCCCCTCCGGCCTGCCCGGCCTGCTCATGCGCTCTCTCTCCGTCCCCGCAGTGGTCCACGCCGTCGATGGCACCTTGGAGAATGGCATTCAGCCTCTGAGCTCCTCCGAGGTGGACGAACTGATCCACAAGGCCGACGAGGTCACCTTGAGCGAGGCAGGGTCCACAGCTGGGGCAGCAGCAGAGACCCGGGGGGCGGTGGCGGCGGAGGAGACCGTCCGGACCACGCCGCTGCGGCGGGAGATCACCGGGGTCCAGGCCCAGCCCGGCGAGGCCACCTCGGGCCCGGCCGGCGTCCAGTCCGGCCAGGAGCCCCCGGTCACCATGATCTTCATGGGCTACCAGAACGTGGAGGACGAGGCTGAGACCAAGAAGGTGTTGGGGCTCCAAGACACCATCACGGCCGAGCTGGTGGTCATCGAGGACGCGGCCGAGCCCAAGGAGGCCGCGCCACCCAACGGCAGCGCCCCAGAGGCCCCCGCCGGCGCCCCAAGCCCCAGGGAGGAGGACCAGGCCGGGCCCGAGGCCACCACCGCCCGCAGCGACCCCCAGGACCTCGATCTGAAAAAGCACCGCTGTAAATGCTGCTCCGTCATGTGAGCCGCCGGCCCCCGGCCCCGCCCCGCCCTGCGTGCCACAGCCCCGCCAGCCCGGCCCCGCCCAGCGCCCGCACCCGGTCCCGAGAGGCCGGGGACCCCGCCCGCCACCACGCCCCACGCGCACCCGAGCTCTGAGCCGTGCACTTTGCACTCGGCGGGAGGGAGACGGGGCCGCCCGCCCGCTTTCCCGGAAGGAGGGTCCCCCACTTCACAGACGCGGCCACCGAGGTGCCTTCCTACCGCCTCCGGTGGTCTCTCCCAGGAGACCCGGGGTCCGGGGTCCCCCCAGCGAAGGCGCTGGCCTCCAGGGATCGGGCGGCTGGGGACCAGGTTGGGCACCCCCGACTGCTGTGTCCCCCCACACCCAGGGGCCAGGCTGGTGTGCGCGGAGCTGGGGCAGCCCTGGGGCCGTGTCCCCCGCATCGCATCCAGGGTGTCGGTGGCCCCAGGCTGTCCCCTGGCCGGGGCCTCGCACTGGGGCCTGGAGCTGCTTCTTCTTGTCCCAAGCTCCTGTCCCCACTGGGCCCCCTTCCTCCTGGTGCTAATTTGGGGACCCCAGGGGCCACCACCCCTAGCCTCTTTTCCAGCCTGGGCCCTGGGCCCTCCCAGAAGTCAGGTCCCAGCGGCCAGCTCTGCCAGGCTGGGATTATTTCCGGGCAGGGCGGTCCCCTGGGGAGGCGCGCGCGGGACCCCCATTTGCCACCTGGAGCCACATCACGGACCCCTCACGAAGGAGGCGGCCCGGAGGACCCCGCCCGGGTGGCTGCAGGGTCCCCACATGGGCCCGAGACCCCTCTTCTCAAGGGCTGAGGGGCAGGCTCAGTGGCCACCCCAGGCTAGGGCCGGGGTCACCGTCGAGGTTCCGCTCCTCCGATGGCTGGGCGGAGGGGCCCTCTCTGGGGGCGACCCGGGCAGCGGCCGTGGGACCCCTCCACTTCCTCCCTCGAGTCTGCCCGAGTCCCTGAGCTGTGAACCTTCGCTGAAGTGTCCTTGCTGCCCCCCGCTTTCAGTGTGTGACGAGGCCCTGGTGTTCTCGATTTTCCCAGAGAAGCAAATAAACGTGTGCAGAGCCTGGTGCCCGGAGTAATTGGATTTCACCAGTGGGGAGGGCGAGGCCAGGCCGGGGAGGGGAGGGGCCTGCAGGGCAGCGCCATAAAAGCGGAGGCTGCACCCTTCCTCCCCGCTCGGCCAACTTCTCCCGCTTGTAGCCGAGCCTGCCTCGTGGGCTCACGGAGGCTGCAAGGTGCCAGAGGCGGCGCTTGATTCCCACCTAGGCAGGTAAGGCCCGGGCGGAGGGCGGCTGCAGGGGGTGGCCTCGCTCACTGGTTCCTGGGGAGCCTTGAAGAGAAATAGCCTTGAGATGCACAGCTTTGGGGGCTGCTTCATTCTTAAGGGTCCTGCAGGAGTCCGTCTGCTGCCTTTCGGGGCCTCAGTTTACCCATCTGTAAAATGATCGACATGATCCCAGAGTGAGAGGCCAGTGCTGGTGTGGGAGCAGGCAGGCCAGGGACTGGACCTCCCCAGGCCTTGTCTACTCCGAGCCTGGCTGCGGCACAGAAGGGCTGAGGCGGGGAGGAGGACTCTGCTTCGAACCCAGCAGCGCCCTTGGGGTGGGGAGCTTCCCGTGCCTCAGTTTCCACACCTGCCGTCTGTCTAGCTGGGTTAGCGCACTCAGCCGCAGCGGGGCCGCATCTGTCCGTAAATCCCCTGGATTTGGAGCTGGGGGACACCTGTCCCGGGAGAGGAGGCAGAGGTTCCGGGGGCCCCTCAGTGAGCCCCAGGGCGGGGCAGGATGGAGCCCAAGGCCCCCTCAGCTGCGTCTCCTCCCCCATAGATGCCGCCCTGTTCGGGACCCTGAAGAGGGTCCGCCCTGAGACCCAGGATGGGGGGAAACCCCAGGGATTCTCCCTGCAGCCCCAACAGAGATGTCCGGGTGCTGTCCCCACTTCCAGAACAAGAAGTTAGGGCTAAGAGCCAGGTGTGGTGGAGCACACGTGTCGTCCCAGCCACTCGGGAGGCTGAGGCAGGAGGATCACTGCAAGTTGCAGGCCAGCCTGGGCTATACAGCGAGTTCGAGGCCAGTCTGAACTGCGTAGCAAGATCCTGTCTCAAGAAAAACCCCAAATAGGGCCGGGTGTGGTGGAGCACTCCTGTAATCCCAGCCCTCGGGAGGCTGAGGCAGGAGGATCCTTGCAAGGTTGAGACCAGCGTGGGCTACAAAGTGAGCCCAAGGCCAGCCTGAATGCATAGCGAGACCCTGTCTCAAAACGACAAGAAAAGAAAGCCCCCAAAAATAACAGGGTTCAGTGAGGTTCGAGACTTCGACCCCAGACCCGTTGACTCGTCTGGAGAGCGGCCAGCAGGCCAGGCCAGGGCAGCTGCGCTGGGGGGTTGCACCTCAGTTTCCCCACTCACGGGACAGCCCTGTGGCCAGGGCTGTGTGAGCTTGGCCTGGGGCTTCCCTCTCCGCCCGGGGCAGGGTTTGGGGCCCAGTTCCGGCCGCGGGCACCATGCCCGCCGCGCCCAGCCCGTCTGGGTGTCGTCTTTCTCCTCCCCCGGCCTGGACTTTGCTTCCCACGCTGGGTGGGGCCGGGGGACCTGCGGTCCTGGGGCCCTGTTCCCGACAGCGCGGGGCGGAGCTGGAGCCGGAGGCCTGGGCGCCACGGTGAGGCTGGGGCTGCCGGGGGGGACCGGGCGGGGTGGGGGTCCCCTCTGCTTTTCTGCTGTGCAGTCCGGAGGCGGTGAGCTCCCCACGGGGCCCCAGGACCCCGTCCCTCTCCTGTCGCAAGCTGGGCCCAGCTGGAGTCTCCGGCTGGCGTCCGCACCCCAATCTCCCCCCAGGCCTCCGGGTCCACCCTCAGCCCCTCACCCTGCCTGGTACTTTGGTTTAACCCCAGCACCCCGAATTTCAAGGGGCCGTGGAGGCTCCTGTTGTCTCTAGGAATTCTGGGGAGACAGACTGTCCACCCCCCCGCCCTGAGGCCCAGGGCCCAGATTGGCAGAGTCCAGCGGGACCAGCCTGGACTTGGGGCTCCAGCCCAGGGTCTGCAGGACCTCAGGGCTGGGCACCCCAGCACTGGCCACCCCCACTGCTGCCCGGGCCGTCCTGGGAGCCTTTGCCCGAGGGCGGAGGCCAGAGCCAGGCCGAGGGAGCAGGTGTACTGCACGGGGCCATAAACGGCTCAGCTCTGGTGTCCAGGCTGCAGGGCGGGGGCCGGGGAGCAGCTCCAGAGGCTTCCTGGGGCGGGGCGACACCGGCCTGCGACCCTATGGCGCTGTGACCCCAGCTCCTCAGGAGCCTGAGGCAGGAGGCCGAGCTGGGGGTGAAGTTCAGGAGTGAGCATTCACTTTGCAGGCATAAAACTCTGGGTTCCAGCCCTGGCACTGAAAAAAAGAAAAAAAGAAAAGAAAATTGTTGTGGGCTCCAGTACAGCGGGAAGCAGAGGCTGGGATGAGGTGGTCAGTGTGTGGGGATTGATACGAGATGGCCGGCGCCACGACCATGAACGTCACCTTGAGGCCTCAGAGGCCGATGTTCCTCCCCAGGGCCTCTCAGCACCCGGCGTCTCTCTCAAGCTCCCAAGGCCCTACCTAAGCCTCTTCCTCCAAATCTTTGCAAGAGAGACGCCTGCCCCGGGCCACCCTGAGATCAGCCGAGGATCCAGGGTGTAAATACAAGGCCTGCAACCACCAGGCTGGCATCTACTGAGCGCCTGCTGCTTACCAGGTGCTGGGTCTCAGCCGGGGAGACCCCGCCCCGAGCCTCAGTGAGTCACCACAGAGGAATGGGCGAGTGAGCTGGGGAGGCTTCGCCCCCACCCTGGACTCACCCACGGGAGCCCCGGCCCCACACCCACACACGCGGGCAGGAGCGAAACTCCCGGGTTATAAATCCTGCCCAGTAAATGTCAGTTTCCTCACTAGGCAAACACGCCCACTGGTGACCACCTCTGCCAGTGCCGGCAGAGAGGGGATCAGGGCTGGGGGGACCAGGGCTGGGGGGACCACGGAGTCTGCAATCCCAGGTCTGAGTCCAGGGTGTGTGGAGGGGCCGTCTGCTCACCTGGCTGTTTTCGTTCATTTGAATTTTGAGACATGGTCTCGCTAAACCATTCCTTTGTCCTGCGTGGCCTCCAACCTGTGATCCTCCTGCCTCAGCCTCTCCGAGTGACGGAATGACAGGTGTGCACCACTGCACCCAGGTCAGCCAGTCTTCCTGCGCCAGGCTCTGGCCTGCGGGAGGGTGCTTGCCTGGGGGTTGATCTTGGGTGGGTGAAGATAGATCTTTGACTGGAATATTACCCAAACACCTGTCGTCTCAGCTGATTGGGAGGCTGAGGCAGGAGGATCACGAATTCAGTTCAGCTTGGGTAATTTAGCAACTTAGTGAGACTGTTTCAAAAACGTTCTTCCTTTGTTTCTTTCTTTTTGTACTGGGAATTGAACTCATGACCTCGCGCTTACCAGGCAGGCACCATCTGCTGAGCTATAACCCCAGCTCAAGGAAACAGTTTTTAAAAGACTGGGACCCAGGCATGGTGGTGCACACCTATAATCCCAGCATTTGGCAGGCTGAAGCAGGAGGATCATTGCAAGTTCGAGGCCAACTTGGGCTGCAAAGTGAGCTCAGAGCCAGCCTGAACTGCATAGCGACATTCTGTTTCAAAAAGACCCTCAGAAGAAAGAAAAAGAAAGAAAGGAAGGAAGGAAGAGAAAAAAAGATAAGACTGGGACCCAGGTGTGGTGGCACAGGCCTGTAATCCCAGCACTTGAGAGGCTGAGGCAGGAGGGTCACTGCAAGTTCAAGGCCAGTATGGGCTACATAGTGAATTTCAACTATGTAGCGAGACTCTGCCAGTGGTGAGCCCCTGGGTCCTCAGCATCACTAAATAAAAACACACACTTGAGTGAAAATACAAAAGCTGGTGTGGCCAGGCGATTGCTCTCTGCCATGTCGGCCCCATGAAGTGGTTTCCTGTTGTGAGATGCCACACTCGGATTCAGGAGGAGTTCCTTTCTTTCTCTTTCTCTTCATTTTTGTTTTACTTCATTTTGGTAGTGAGGTTTGAATCCAACACTTCACACTTTTTAATTGTTATTTTGAGACAGGTTCTATCTGAACTTGCAATCCTCCTGTTTCAGCCTCCCAGAGAGCTGGGATCACAGGCTTGCGCCACCGCTCCTGAGAACGGAACGGAACACAGCGCCAGCCTGGAGCTGGTGCAGAGGTCTTGGGTGAGAGCAGCACGGGTCTGATGGACCCGGGTGTGACAGGGACGGCAGGGCTTGGAGCTCTGAGCGCCCTGAGCCCCACCCCACCCTGGTTGTCAGGCCCGCACGGGACGCTCAGGCCGAGCAGAGGAGGTGCCCTCGAGATCAGTGGGGAGCAGCTGAGAGGAGGTCAGGCTCGGTGGAGGCGCTGGCAGCATTGGAGGGTGACCCTGAGTCCCCCGGGGGAGCAGGACCAGAGTCTGAGGACCCTGGGTCAGGAACAGGGCTCCAGGTGCCCCCAGCCCATCCTGGCTTTTGCAGCACTGTGGAGGGAGGCTGTGGGGGTGGTAAGGATCTTGGGGGACCAGGATGTGGGGGCTGGGAACTTAGAGTCACTGTCTAACTCCGGGCCTCAGTTTCCCCCCTGACATCCCTCAGCGGGGAGGGTGTGGGCCCACTGGGGACGTCTGTGAACTTCCGGTGAGTGGGTCTCAGAGACAGCTCAGCCCGAGTCAGGGGCCAAGGCTGGGCGCAAGGAGCTGGGTGTGGCCAGGCAAGAACGCTAGACCTACGGTGGGCGTGCCGTGTCACTTACAGGGACACACGGGCCTTCAGGTACGGTTGGATCCAGGAGCTCAAGTGTTTGGGGGCACGCTGTGCCAGGCTTGGGGTAGCTCTCAAGTAAGCTGTACCTCTCGGGTGGCACAAATGGCCCCAGTAATTTTCCACTTTGTCCCACCAGCCTAAAAACATTCATTGTTTCGTTTTGTTTTGTTTGTTCTGTGACAGGGTCTCTCTCTGTCATTCAGGCCGGCCCTGAACTCACTGTGTAGCCCAGACAAACCTCAAACTTGTGGCAATCCTCCCGCCTCAGCCTCCAAGGTACTGAGATTACAGGCGTGCACCACCCACTCCCCCCACCTTTCATTAATTAATTATCTGCATTAATTTCAGAGTCCCAAGATTTCATGTCATTGGCCAGGTTGAGTCAATTACCCAAGCCAGAGTCAATCACAGAGGCCAGAGGGTGAAAGAGTGTGATTGACCAGGAAGGGTCAGATATCCTGTGATTGGTTGAGCTGGGTCAGATACACTGTGATTGGTTGCTCACCCATCCTTCAACCAGTCACAGAGGTCACATAGTGGACTGTTGTGATTGGCTGGGGCAGAGAATGGAAAGCTGTGATTAACTGGGTTGGGTCGAAGAGCTGGTATTGGCTGAGCTGGACCAATGAATGGAATGGTGTGATTGGCTGGGCAGGATCACATGCCCATCCCTCAACCAATCACAGAGGTCCCATAACTGGGACTTTGCCTTTTGAGGGACTGGGAGTTGTCCCTGGCCCACGTTCCCTGACTTGGGTCTATGACTTCCTTCTTCCTTAGGGAGCCTGGAGGTCTCCACCCACGGGCAAAAGGTCAGCCGAGACCCCTGAGGAATGGACCGCGTGACCAGATACCCCGTCTTTAGTCACCCACACTCAGCTCGTGTGGCCGGGCTGGCCCTGGATGGGGACACCAGCTACAGAATCGAGCTGGTGGGTGTGGGGCCCGAGGACCACGGCTGGGCTCTGGATGAGTCTCAAGCTTTTCCCACGGACTGGGAGGCCCAGGTGGACAGGACAGAGACACAGGTGTCCCGTGGCAGGCACGCTGTCCTCGGCCACCTAGCACAGGACGGGGACGAAGAGACGAAGGTTTACATCCTGGAAGCCAGTCACAGCACCCCCGGGCGGCCGCAGCACCTGGAGCGCGAGCACCGGGCCGTCATCCAGGGCCAGGCGGTCAGGAGGGGCAGCACGGTGGCCACGCTCCGTGGCACGCCCGACCCCCAGGACCCTGGGCCACCCGGCCACCCGCAGCCCAGTCCCCCAGGGGAGGAAGACCTCATCGACAGGGGGCAGATTGACTTCCTGGTGGCTAGACAGCGCTTTTTGAAGCTGGAACAGGATGGTACGAACAGGATCCAGGTCTCCCAGCGTCCCCTGGCCAAAGAGTCCCAGCTGGGGTTCATCCCGGCACCCAAACCCTCGAATGAGCCCCAGCTGGCCAACGGGCATGTTGTCCCTGCCACCACCCAGGACAAGGAGGTCGTCGTGGTGGAGAAGAGGGCTCGTGGTGTTTTTACTGGACCCAGAGAGCAAGCTACGGACAACTCTGGCTCCTGGTCCCAAGGCGCAGACAACCCCAGCTTCCAATCGCGAACCCCAGATGTCCCCCACCTCTGGGCCCAACCCATGCACGACGACGACCCCGGCTCCTGGTCCCCAGAGCCCCCCAAGGAGACACCCATCGAGCGGGAGATCCGGTTGGCCCAGGAGCGAGAGGCGGATCTGCGGGAGCAGAGGGGCCTTGGGCGGGCAGCTGGCCACCAGGAGCTGGTGGAGATTCTCACCCGGCCGGTGCTGACCAAAGTCAGCCTGGCCGAGGCCCCACGGAGGGACCGGGGCCGCCCGTCGCTGTACGTGCAGCGGGACATGGTGCAGGAGACCCTGCGGGAGGAGGCCCACCGGCGCACGGGCCTGCAGGCCAGCGGGATGTCCACGCCTGACTGGGCCCCCGAGGACCCCCCGCCCGCACGCGGGAGGAGTCTGAGCACAGACTCCATCCTGGACCCCACGCCGGATGCCCGGGCGGCCGATCCAGTTCCGGAGACCAGGAAGGTGAACCGGATCCCGCTGGACGCCTACCAGCCGTACCTGGGCGGGGGGACCCCCCAGCCGGACTTCTCACCCTTCTGGGGATACCGCGGTCCTCCAGCCACTGCCGCAGAGGCCAAACCTTGGGACTCTGCAAGGTCCGCAGGGTCTCAGAGGCCTCTCTCAGAATCCTCTGGAAAACCCGTGAGCACCAGGTCCCCTCAGGGACAGCTGCTGGCCAGCAGGGCCACGGTGCCGGTGCCACGGGAGTACTTCCGCCTGCAGCCGCTGCAGCTCCGGGGCCCCTACCCGGACCCGGACCCGGACCCAGAGCCGCAGCATCGGGCCGAGGCCGCCCGCACCTGGGGTTGGGAGGTGGCCGGGGCCCCGGCGCTGAGGCTGAAGAGGTCGCAGTCGTCCGATCTGCTGGACCGAGAGGTGGAAGCCGTACTGCGCCGGGAACGGGAGGTGGAGGAGCAGAGGAGGGGCACTTTCCTCTCCGAGGGCTTCTCCCCGACGCCGGAGGACAGGGGCGGCCAGCAGGACTCCAGGAGCTCCTCCTCCTCCAGGGCGTCCGGTGAGCAGGGGACAGGAGCACAGCGGAGTGGCTGCTCCGCCCTGAGACCCGGGCTGGAGCAGGAGGCCGGGGAGGTGGGATTCCGGGACACTGAGAGGGCAGGGCCAGCATCTCCTCTCCGTACGTTTTCCTGTATCAGCTACTTCAGCTGTAGGTTTTGGGGGGAGTGTCGACTTTGCCTTAAGTTTGTTTTTTGTTTTTTTGGGTTTTTTTGCTTTATGGATTTGAGCAATTTGTTATTGGTTGCATAGAAATTTGCAGATGTTTAACCTCTTGGTCAAGGGCTCTTTTTGTCCATATGAAATATCTTCCAGGGGTGCTTGGTGTTCTTCACCTTCTGTCTATCTAGTCTTTTCTTTCTTTCTTTCTTATACTGGGACTTGAACTCACAACCTTGCACCTACCAGGCAGGCGTTTAAGCCACTGAGCTAAATCCCCAGCCCTATATATATATATTTTTTTTGTGGCACCGGGGATTGAACTCACAACCTCGCGCCTGCCAGGGCAGGCACTTAAGGCACTGAGCCAAACTCCCGGCCCTGGTTTTTTGAGGCAGGGTCGCACTATGTAGCTCAGGCCGGCCTTGCGCTCGCGTTGTAGCCCAAGCCGGCCTCGAACTCACAACGCTCCACCTACCTCAGCTTCCCGAGTGCTGGGATTAAAGGCGTGCGCCACCACGCCCGGCTCCCAGCCCTATTTTTTGAGACAGGGTCTCACTATGCAGTTCAGGCTGCCCTTGAACTCACTGTGTAGCCCAGGCTGGTCTTGAACTCACAACGCTCCTCCTGCCTCAGCCTCCCGAGTGCTGGGATTAAAGGCGTGCACCACCACGCCCGGTGATCTAGTCTTTCCTTGACTATTTCGGTCAGTCTGTCCAGCTAGCTGCCTGCTCTGTCTGTCCTTTGATGGCTTCAGTGTTTCAGCCGGAGCTGAAGTCTGACAACCATTCCCCGACGCCCCTTCCTTCTCCCACCCCCACCCCGTCCCCCACAGGCATCACGGGCAGCTACTCCGTGTCCCAGTCACCCCTCTTCACCCCCATCCACCTGCACTCGGGCCTGGTGTGGACGGCGGAGGCCCCGACAGACGATGCTGCCGGACCCAGGAACAAGGGACAATGGGTGAGCAGAGGCTGCCCTAGGAAGGCCACAGGAGCCCCGAGTCTAACCTGGGGCTGCTTCCCGTCACCACCGCTGTCCCCCCTCATGGCTGTGCCTCGGTTTCCCTACTGTGAAACACAGAATCATAAGCCAGGCATCTTTGTCTCTGGGCATCTGCTCAGAGAAGCCACATTAGCAGGGGTCTTTGTCCCCATTTGAGTTCATCCTGGGGTCAAAGGTTAATGTCATGAGGGGAGAGAGTGGGGGATGGCTGAGAGGTTGGGGTGCTATATTTCGGACGTCCAGGAGGGCACTGGCGTGGGTCAGGAAGAACAGGGCTGACTCTTGTTCTCTTCCCACAGTACGCAGGCATCAACCCTTCTGACGGCATCAACTCGGAGGTGAGGAGAGCCCAGGCTTTTCCCCCAAGCCCTTTCCTCCAGGGGCGGGGCAGTTCTGGGTGTCCTCCACATTGGTAATGTCTGCTTGAGGTGGATTATTCTGGGCTCTGCTTGTGAGGTCTGTCACAGGCACTGATTACACCAAGAGGATCCGTGTGCCACCATTTTGTCAGATGGTGGTTTCAAAGCAGATTAGGACCAAACAAGGGTACTTCTCAATTATTTATTTTTTTGTAATGCTGGGGATGGAGCCTAGGCCTCGCATGGGCTAGACTGGCACTCACCACTGAGCTACACCCACAGCCCTGTTTTAAAATTGTTTTTTGAGCTGGGCCTGGTGGTGCACGCCTTTAATCCCAGCACTCGGGAGGCTGAGATAGGAGGGGCGTTGTGAATTTGAGGCCGGCTTGGGCTACAATGTGAGTGCAAGGCCGGCCTGAGCTACATAGTGGGACCCTGCCTCAAAAAATTTGGGTTGGGAGTTTGGTTCAATAGCTTATGCACCTGTGTGGCAGGCACAAAGTTGTGAGTTCAATCCCCAGTGCTGCAAAAAATAAATAAATAAAATAAAGTTGTCTTTTGAGACAGGGTCTCACTAAGTTGCCCAGGCTGGGCTTAAATTTATGATTCTCCTACCACAGCCTCCTAAGTACCTGGCATTACAGGTGACACCACACTGGACAAGGACACCCAGCTACCTCCATCAATTCATAGGACGATTTGAGGCTTTTCTTAGGCTGAGACCAAAAAGCCAGATCCCCTAGATATGGTGGTGTACACCTTTATAATCCTAGTACTCTGGGAGGCTGTGACTGGAAGGTCACAAATTCAGACCTAATTTGCACAATTTAGTGACCCTGTTTTGAAATAAAAAAGTTAAAAAGAGCTGAGAGATGTAGCTCAGTGTGAAAGCCCTGGGTTCAATTCCCTTTTTCTTTTTTCTTTTTGGTCTTTTCTTTTTGTGGCACCTGGGATTGAACTCACAACCTTGCACCTGCCAGACAGGCACTTAAGCCACTGAGCCAAACTCCGGGCCCCTAGTTTTATTTCCAGACAGAGTCACACTATGTAGCTCAGGCCAGCCTTGCGCTGGCGTTGTAGCCCAAGCCAGCCTCGAACTCACAACACTCCTCCTACCTCAGCTTCCTGAGTGCTGGGATGAAAGGCGTGCGCCACCACGCCCCAGCTGTCTTTGGTCTTTTTGAAACAGCGTCTTACTGTGTAGTTCAGGCTGGCCTTGAACTCACTATGTAGCCTAGGCTGGCCTCACACTCATGGGTAATCCTCCTGCCTCAGCCTCCCGAGTACTGGAATTACAGGCATGTGCCACCATGCCCGGCCCTGGGTTCAAATTCTAGTACCACAAAAAAAAAAAAAAAAAAAAAAAAAACCAGACCTTGATATTTTCCCTGCCCAGAACTGAGAACCACTGAACAGTTCCTTCGTCCCATTACTAGGAGTAGAGGGTCTGAAACCGAGGAGGGCACGGTCCAGCCTCACCCCTGTCTGAGGCCAGTATGGGGCCCCTGTGGGTGGGGAGAACGCTGACCGGGACTCTGCCTCCCTGGGCGCAGATCCTGGGAGCCACGCGGGTGACCCGCCACAAGAACGCCATGGCCAGGCGCTGGGAGGCCGGCATCTACGCCAGCGAGGACGAGGACTGAGCCGGGGCCTGGGACACCAGCTGGGCCTGGCGCTGCCCCGCGGGAGCTGGCGGGACACCGAGGAGCCCTGCCCGCCACAGACGCTGTCCCCGTGTGAAGGCCCCGTGGAGGAGCCGTGGCGACTGCGCATTCAACTCCAGGGTTTCGGTGCCACTTTTTCCTGTTCCTGGGGGACGGTTGCCTGTTTTTAGGTCTTCAGCTGGGACTGGAGAGAGAAAGCCAGGCTGATTTCTCCCTCCTCTTTTTGTTTGTTTTATTTGGTTTGTTTGTTTTGTACCAGGAACTGAACTCAGGACCTTGCGCTTGCCAAGCAGGTGCTTGTGCCACTGAGCTACATCCCCTGCCTTTGGCTGGATTTTTGAGCCGGGCCTCGCTATGTGGCCCAGTCTGGCCTCCAGCTTGAAGAGATGCTCCTCCCTCGGCCTCCCCAGAGCCACCACAAAGGCTCCTTTGCGCCTCTGAGACTGTGCCGAGGGAGACCGGACCGGGGTGCACCCTGCGCCCGGAGTGCAAAGCTCCACCCCCTCACTTGGGGGGAAAAGGGTGAGATTCCGGGCCGCCAAGGCCTTCGTCTCCCACAAACCTTGTGCCCTGTCCTTGTTCTCCAGGAATAAACCCAGGAGCTCCCAGCCTGGCCCGGCCCGTGGGTGGGGAGTGCTGAGTCACCTCGGTCTCAGTTTCCTTGAGGACATCAGGTCCTGCCCCACTGGATCACTGTGATGGGCTCCAGGCATGGACTGCGGGCTGCATACAGCAGGTGCCTCATTAGTGCTTGCACAGAGACCGAGTATTCGAGGGACGGCTTGGGACCTCTGGGGGGCTCATGAACCCCGCCCGCTTTGTCCCTCATGGGGCTGCAGTCCAGGCGTGGGCGGCAGGGCTGCTCCTCCCAAGGCTCAGGAGAGAACCTGGGTCCCCGTCCCAGCACCTAGCGGTGCCCGCAGCCCTTGGCTTGCGGCCCCTTCCTCCATCTGCAGAGCCAGCAGCAGCTGCGCCATCAGCCTCTCCCAGCCTCTCTCCCTCCTGTGCCCGCTCAGGGGGACACTGGGCCCCGGGGGGTCAGGGCGACCCCCTCCTAGGGTCCTCCACACGCCCCATCCGCAGAGTCCCTTCTCCCCTGGGAAGTGAGAACCCTGGGCTGTCACAAAATGAGCTGAACGAGGGACAAGACGGGGCGGGTTGGTTTGGCTCGGATGCCTACATCGTGCCTTCAACTATCTCTTGCTCTTTTTTTAAATTAAAAAAACTTTTTATTCATGTATGTTCGCAATACGTAATAAATACACGCATTATGGGGAGTTGGTACAAAGACGTCCGACCTCGTGATCCTTGTTTCCCTTTCCTTCTCTTTCTTTTTTAAATTTTTAAAATATATTTATATTGTTTTACGGTACCGGGGATTAAACTCACGACCTCACGCCTGCCTGGCAGGTGCTTAAGCCACTGAGCCGAACTCCCAGCCCTAGTTTTTTTGAGGCAGGGTCGCACTATGTAGTTCAGGCCGGCCTTGCTCACGTTGTAGCCCAAAC
>RJWM01042209.1:0-14498 GCA_004363535.1 Dasyprocta punctata | reverse complement strand
TTTTTTTTCTGCTTAAATAAAAAAAATTTAAGAGGCTATCTTTCTTCCAATGAACATGTTTGGACCTTTGACAAAGACAATGTCCCTGAGTGTGTTTGTAGTTGTGTCTGCATCTTCTATTGTGTTCCATTGATCCTCAGGTCTATTTTTGTGCCAGTACCATGCTAATTTTTATCACAGTAGCTTTATATTATATTTGAAAGACATGAATTGTGAGACCAAATACTTTGTTTTTAGTACCCAGGATTGCTTTTGATATTCTAGGTCTCTTCTGATTTCAAATGAATTTTAGGAATGTTTTCTCTAGATTTGTGAGATATGCTAATGGTATTTTGATCACAATTGCATTAAATCTGTATAATAGTTTTAGGAGTATGCACATTTTCACAATACTGACTCTTCCCACCCATGAACAAAGCATATCTTTATGCATTCTGAAA
The DNA here is from genome assembly GCA_004363535.1 of Dasyprocta punctata. Lineage (NCBI taxonomy): Eukaryota > Metazoa > Chordata > Mammalia > Rodentia > Dasyproctidae > Dasyprocta > Dasyprocta punctata. The sequence goes on along the minus strand of RJWM01042209.1, from coordinate 14,058 downwards.
TCCTTTTCAAATTCTTTTTTCAGTGTACTGTACTGTTCAATGTATAGATCTTTTACTTTCTTTTCCAGATTGTCTCCTAAGCATTTCATTTTTTCTGTAGCTATTGTGAATGGTGTTATTTTCCTAATTTCTTTGTCAGTGAATTTGACTTTGGGGTATAGGAGTACTAAGGATTTTTGAGTGCCAACTTTGCATCCACCTATGCTACTGAATTTCTGTATTATATATAGTAGTCTTTAACTTAGATTTTGGGTTCTTCTATATAAAGTATAATGTCAGCTGTTAATAATGATAATTTTGCTTCTTCCTTTAATATCCTTACCCAGTTTATTTCCTTCTCTCATTTAATTGCTCTTAGTAATGTTTCCAAAACTATATTGAATAAGGTGATGACAGTGGACACACTTGTCTTGTTTCTAATTTTAGGTTGAAAGCTTTAAGTTTGTGTTCATTTAGTATGATGTTGCCTGTTGGTTTGTGATAGAAGGCTTTTATCAGATAGAAGTAAAAGCTAACTCTATAGGTTTGTACCACTAATAGTGTTGGACTTTAGCAAAGACTTTTTCCACATCTATTGAGATATTCATGTGTTTTTGTCTCCTGCTCTATTGATATGATGTATTGTGTTTATTGATTTGCGTATGTTGAACCAACCCTGTATTCCTGGAGTGAATCACATTGGGTCATTGTGTATAATCTTTTTGATGATTCGCTGCATTCTGCTTGCTAGTATTTTATTGAGAATTTTTGCATCGATGTTCTTTATAAAGTTTGGCCTGTAGTCTTCTGTCTAGCTTAGGTCTTTGTCTAGTTTTCGTATCAGGGTAACACTTGCCTCCAGGGAAAGAGTTAGGCAGAATTCCTTACCTATCAAGTTTATTACAGAGAATGAAAAATATTGGTGTTAAATTTTCTCTAAATGTCTTGTAGAATTTAGGTGTGGATCCTTCAGGACCTCATTTTGTGTTGTTATTGTTGGTGATAAGTTTTTAAATATGTTTTCAATTTCAATAACTGATATTGGGCTACTCAGGACTTTTATATCTCTTTAGTGTAACTTTGACATTTCATATGTTTCTAGGAATCTGTCCATTTCTTCTGTGTTTTCATCCTATGAGTGTAAAGGATTTTGAAGTAGGTTTTGATGATCTTCAGAATTTCTGCAGAATCTGTATTGATTTCATTGTTTTCATTCTTTATTGCATGCATTTGATAATGTTTTGATAAGATTGGCTTGTGGTTTATAAATATATTTATTCTTTCACAGAACAAATTCTTTGATTCATTAACTATTTTTATTGCTTTCTTAGTTTCAATTCCATTAATTCTGCTTTGTTATTTATAATTTCCTCTCTTCTTTGGGCCTTGGTCATGGCTTGTTTTTTATATTCCAGTAGCTTCACGAACAGTATTAGGTTATTTATCTGTCTTGTTTTGTTTTCCTGATATAAGAATTCATCACTATAAATTTCCCTTGGATAACTTTCATTGTATCCCACAGGTTCCAGTATGTTGTATTTGCATTTTCATTTGATTTCAGATGTTAATTTCTTCTTAAATTTCATCTGTGACACATTGGCTGATCAGGGAGGGGTTTTTTAATTTAATTCCCCATGGCTTTATGGAGCTTTGCAATTTCCTTTGTCATTAATTTCCAAATTTATTCCACTATCATCAGATAATATATGTGGGATAATATGAATTTCCTTGAATTTACTTAAGCATGTTCTATAGTCTACCGGATGGTCTATTTGAGATACCCATGTGCAGCTGAGAAGAATGTGTATTCTAATGATGTTGGGTGAAACACTTTGTAAACGTCTACTAAGTCCATTTGTGCACAAGTTTGGCTCAGTTCTGTTTTTATTTTATTTTTTTTCTGATTTTTTGTCTAGTTATCTCTTTCTGTCAATGAAGTGCTAAGGTGCCCTATTAAAATTGTGTTACAACTTATTTGATTTTTCATGTTGGTTAATATTTGTCTTATGCAGTTCTGTGCTCCGGTATCTTGTGCATGTATATTTAACACTGTTATATTTTCCACAAAAGTGGCCTTCTTTTTCTCTTTTGACCTTTTTGGTTTGAAGTTCACATTGTTCGCAAACAGAATAGCTATCCATTTTCTTCTGGACTCTTGTCACCTGGAGTATTGTTTTCCATCATTTGATTTTTAGTCTATGATTTTCATTTGAGTTAAATGTGTTTCTTGTACAAAGCATAATGTTGGATTTTTTTCTTTATCCTTTCTAAAAATCTGTTTCTTTTAATTGGTGAACTGAGGCATTTATATCAGATGTTACAACTGATATGTATTGGATTAACTTTATCATATTATTTTCATGCAGTTGGTTCCTTAATTTTCCTCTCTGTTTAGTTGCTTGCCCTGCTTGGTGGTCTGTTTCTGTTGTTGTTCTTGGAACTGTGGTTATTTTTATGTCTGTCTAGAATATCTTTCAATATACTTTATAGAGTTGGTTTGGAGGTCATTAATTTCTTTAGTTGTACTTTCTTTTGGAAATACCCTATCAATCCATTAATTTTGAAAGATAGCTTAGAAGTACACATTGTTCTGGTTTAGAACTTTTTTTTTCTATTCGGATTTAAAATACATCACTCCAAGCTCTTCTTGACTTGATGCTTTGTGTTGTGAAGTCTGCCATTAGTCTGATGGGATTTCTTTTATAAGGGATGTGCTTCCTTTCTCTAAATGCTTTTAATTTTCTGTTTTTGTGCTGATTTTCTGAGATTTTGGTTACTACATGTCTGAGTGTAGATTTATTTTGGTTATGACTATTTGGAGTTCTACATTCCTCACTTTCTGTATGTCACATTCTTTTTACCTACCTTGAAAATTTTCAGCTAATTCTTTTGCAAATAGTCTTTTTTATGGCATTTGTGTAGAACCCTGCTTTTTTGTTGACACCTATCAGTCTCCTACTGTTTTTCTTTGAAATATTTTGTAGCTGTTGAATTGTTATTTCTTGGTTCATTTTTATTTTTAAGAGATGTCTTATTTCATGATCACTCGCTGAAATCCTGTCTTCAAGGTCTGAAAATCTTTCTTTAGTTTCATTCAAGTGTTCTTGTCAGCATTCAGTAGAATATTTACTTTCCTGAATATCCTTGTGAATCTGTATCATGCATTATGATTCTTTCCTATATTGTTTATTCAAGATTTCCATTATTTTTCTAGGCTCTTCTATTTTTTCTATCTATGTCTTCATTAGATATGCTCAGCAGTTATTTCATTATATTTGTCATTTCTATTTCTTCCTGAGAGGTTATTTCTGGTCTGATTTCCTCTGCAACCTCATGTAGTTTTTCTTACTTTAATCACTATCATTTCAGAAATTTCAAGTCTGTGACCTCTAATTTATTCTATGTTGAAGTCCTCTGAACTTGTGCCTCCTGGACTTGTTCTGGGTGGGATGGAAGTATGAGACTGAATTTTCCTCCTTTTACTTGATATTTTCTATTTCAAATTTTTGTTTTGTTTTGTTTTCTGTGATGATCCTCGTGAATTTTGATGGTAAATAGTAATAGCACTAGTATCAAGGACTCTTTAGGAAAAGTCTGTGTTCAGAAACATCTTCTGTGTGTGGGAAATACTTGGTTTCTGTCAATCCTAAGATCTTACCTTCCTAATTAGTTATGAGTGAAATCTTGTTTCTGTTTGCCTCAGTTCCCAGTTTTTTGGTGTAGGGTTGTAGTGAGGTTATTACCCCAGAACTTTTCAATATTGTTAAACAAAGGAGAATCACTGAGTATAATCGCTATGACATAATACCTACAGTAGTAAAATTATCAGTAATGATAGCATCAAACGCAATTTAGAAATTTTAAAAAATGTGGTAACTACTGACTTTGTGCTTTAGACAATAGAAGCACAGTATCACCCATACCACAGCCAGGGGACACATGTCAAAATGTCAGTCAGTATCAGTCTCTGTCCTTCTACATAAAGAGAAATGTCTCGCTTTAAGAACAGGAGGTGAACCACTCCTCTCACTGTAGGTGGACTTCATGGCCTGGTCCTCTCTGGTCTCCAAGTGCTGTCTGTGTCAGAGTCAGCATGAGCTTGGCTGTCCCGCTGTGGAGGACCTGCCCACTCTTTCCCCTCAAGCCCTTGCCCCAGCTACTCTTCCTGGAAGAGACTCTGGCTGCGCACCACCTGCTCCATGCTGCTGCTTTCTCAGCCGATTCCCTTCCTGCGTGTCGCTGTCCACAGGAGGAAGTGCTGACCGAACAGAACGTTGGTCTCCAGGTCCCCCCCACACCCAGACAACTTTAACTATCTTATCACTCATAGTGTCTCACACGTTTGTATGACTGTATGTCAGTGGCAGGTAATTCATGTCGTTGTATTTTACTTCAAAAATATACGTGTCATATGCTTCAAAAACAAAACTACTGCAAGAAGGCAAACATTTAAAAATCTCAATCTTCTTTTCCTCATTCTTCAGTCTTTTTATTCTCAATCTGCTCTTTTCTTAGTAGATATCCCAATACCCTTGCCTTCAAAGGTAAACAAATTGAAGTGATTTTCGTTCATACATCCAGTGCTTTCTCTGTATCTGTTTTATTTTTCGTATTAGTGAATGATCAGGAAAACAAAGCAAGTGAATGTAGCTTGACTATTTTCATATCCTAATTAAACTTGTTGGAGATTGTTGAACACCAATGTAATGAAGATTTAAATTTGTCATTTTATTTTCTATATAATATTCTATATTTTCAGACTTTTTAGTATTAAACAGTTTGTTTTAATATCACCTATTTCAAAAAAGTGTTGTAGCAAATAAACTGTGCAAAATTCTTTAAATATGAGTTTATTGTGTATAGGTATATGTGTATGTATATGTGAATTGATCTCTGTTGTGTAATTACTTGTGCAAGAAAAGTTCATTGAAGCAATTAAAATAGAGGTGAAACTTTTCCTTCAAAATAATTATAAAACTCAACTAGCATTTTGCACCCACAGCCTATTAGATCTTTTCAAAAATATGAGTTTTGAAAATGTGGTATGTAAGAAATAATTTTATTTATTTTATTGGTAATATTTTTTAAGTTTGGTATTGCATAAAATACCCACCAGATTCTCCCATTTGTAAAATTGTGAAAGCTTTCCTTGTATATTTTCCTTTATTTTGTCATGTTATTGTGTTTTTCTCAATATTAGAGTGTTTATTTAGAAGAAATATTAACATTTGATTTTTAATCTCAGTTGCAAATAGTTTCTGAAATTGGCAGATTTTCAGGGCTTAGTTTTAATCATTCAAAATATGCTATATTTAGTTTTGTACTTATACCTTTAATATCATGCCTTTTACATGTCAAATTAAAAATTACCTTCTTTTTACAAATGTTTGAAAATATTGCAACAATTTTTTATAAAAGCTTCTATATTTCTTTGCTTAAAATGTATCTTTTGCAAACAATGAATCTATGATATGCCTTGTAAATTGAACAATTTCAAAACAGCACTCATATAAAATTATGTACCTAACAATAAAGCAACTATAAAATCTTCTGATGAAGAATAAATAAAATCACATCTCTCTGGGTCTCAGTAAGACTGTAAGTTAGGAGACACATATTCAAGAAGTCTGGGCAGCTGTTCCACCACTTCAAATACTGCAACCACATTTAAAGCCCCAAACACAAGGCAACTGGTAGTTCCACCATTGGACTGTTGGGATTTGTGATTGCTGCTCTCACAAATTCCCTGTACTGTACAGAATGTACTGGACACAGTCTCTGTGCAGCTGAGAGAAGGTCTGTTGGGGAGCCTGCAGGGTTCGCTGGGAACAGGACCAAGAAGGGAGTCTTTTTGTCCCTGTTTCTCTATCTCCCAGTCTGCTTCCTATCTGCCATGCCTGAACAGTTTTTCTCTCCATTCCCTTCCAGTATGCCCTTTGTACCTTGGAGACCTGATGATGCACTAAAATCTCAGAAATCCATGAGTTAAAATGAACTTCTTGTTATCTAAGTTGAGTGTTTGGTATTTACAGCCCATTGATAAGAATGTGACTAAGATTTTGAAGCCAGAGGGGTGGAACATTTTTGTAAATATACCTCATCATGTGTTTAAAATTCCTTAACAAGTTGATTGTCAGAGGAGCTTGAAAATGTTTGGGAGAAAGGTGTCAGAGAAGTTCTAGAATGTTGTGAGCAATTATTTGTGTACAATCCTTGTCAGAACTCTGAAGATAATACTCCTGATAGAACTGTGAACATAAAGGAAAGGCTCAGAGGTAGTTCATTTAGGAAGAAGGTCTCCACTGACATTTTGCTCATATACTGAGACTTTGCAGAAAAATCAATTTAAAATTGGTGAACTAGTTAATCTGGTTGAAGAAATTCCAATGTACCCGATTTTTAGGATATAACATGGGTACTGTGAGCAGTGTTAAGTCAGATATACATAGAAAATAAGGAACAGAAGGTCATGTAAATGTTTACAGTTTTATCAGAAAATACATCAGTACAGTGTTGAGTCAGAGAAGTGCATATTTGCTTCAAATAGCATTAAAAATAAGTCACATATTTTGCATGATGTGGAGATTTATTTATTTTAAGTCAAAAACTCTTATCTGACTATTGTATACCTAATAATCAAAAAACAACAAAATAAATTTGATGACAAACCAAGAAAATCACATCTATCTAGAGCAAATTAGACTTGTAATATAAGAGACAAAATAGAAAAATACATTTAAAGAATCTCAGGAATTAGTAAGACCTTTCCCTTCATACACTTAAGGGGGCAAAAATCATCTAACTATGGAAAAAGAAACAATAGGAAGACATTTTTCTATTCTTAAAATTAATATTTTTTTCATTGTGCCTAATGTACAAAAATAATTGTCAAATCATAAAGAGGGAATATTTTCCAAGTATAATGAATAAAATCTTTATCTTTAATGAACAATTTTTACAAATTTATAAGAAACAACATTAACATGCAAAGAAAAGGTAAAGAAATAACCTAGGTATATAATATCTTAATTAAATCATAAAAAAAGTGAATAACAAAACTGGAAAATATTTAAATAGCATAATGGTATTATTATAATTCATCATTAAATTTGAGGTATGAAAGAGATTTCAAAATTAAGAATGCAGGAATCCATTTATAAGGCAATGAGACAATTCCCTATTTATGTATCAATCATAGAATAGAAATACGAATATAATTTCATGAATTAAAATTACTCACACATGTATTTCAATAGGCAACAAGCTAGACAAAATGTAATTTTATAATATTAAATAATAAAAGTGTAATGTGCCATTAAACTACACCACTATCAAAGATCTTAAAAAATCTATGAATAAATTTTATTGAAAACATATAAAAATATGCTCATGCATGTAAAAATGAAAATATAAAATAGTTTAGCTAATAATTATGAATGCATTTTGATATCAGAATTGTGTTTTTACATCCTGATGACATATCTGTGAAGGTTACACAGTGACATGAAAGCACCAGCGATACCTAGAAAGGAACAGAAAGTGTCAGTGTTTGTCCTGAGGAGTTCCCCCCATCTCCTTAGAAAACACTCAACAGATACATTGAATTTCCAATTTATTACATCATGTTTACAGGCACAGGTAGGGGGAAATAAAGGGAAAGGGGGTGGTATGAAAGTATAAGCATGTTCAGGTCAAGTTCCTCTGCTGGAGCTAAGTCACACAGCCACATGCAGCCCTCAGAGACCCAGTATCACACTGAACCTGTCTACACCCAGGTCCCACAGGAAGCGATGGTTGATATACTGTATGGGTAGGCAGCAGAGGGCTCTGCGTTTGGAGGCATTTAGAATAACAACAGAAATGAAGAGGGCTATGAAAGAGTGGATGCAAAGAAAAGAAAGAGTGCACTTTAGAAATGAAGGAAGAAGGCAAAAAATGACAGTAAAGACAAACAAAAGAAAGAGTATTTGACATTAAAAAGCACAAAACTTAACAGATGCAGTTTTGGCTCAGTGGCACAGCACTTGCCTGGCAAGCACGAGGTCTTGAGTTCAATTCCCGGTACAAAACAAACAAACAAACAAACAAAAACACTTCAAGAGAAATGCAGACACAGTGAAGAAAAGACAAAAGGAAAAGGAATCCGAAAGGCAAGTTAAGAATCCTTTCAGTACCGTGGGTTTGTGTCTGTTCTCATGGGAGGAACAGCCTTGTGGCTGGGATCTCTGCAGAGGCTGAGAATCATCATGGCCATTGCTGGACATATTAGTTTAAAGGCCCCTGATTGCTCTGCTCCAAACCCCACCAATAAGTATGTCTTTAACATGGATAAAAAGCTTTCAAATTTGACTGACAAGATCTAGTCATCTTTCTTGTAACTACAGCTTCTTTAAATATAGAATGTTATTCACAGAGTGAGAATGAAATATGTGGTTTTTTTTGTAACAACCCTGAATATATTGTGCATTCTCAGTATATTCTAAAATGCTGCTGGAGAATACGAATCATCCAGAATGTCATGTAAATCTAATGTACAAAATCAATAGTGGTAAGAGAACCACTAAATTGAAAGTTTATAATATAATAACTGTCACTATGGGTAGCTTAAACCTTCACCTAGTCCTTTGCTATATAGTAAATTACAGAATTCTGTGGAGTAACAAAAAGAGAACAGAAAAAATAATTATCAGCATCCAAAACATTAGATGAATTAAACTTTATATCTTAATTAAAATGGAAAGTCTAGACATTCTCCCAGCTATCACGGCCCCCAAGCCCTCTTGCAGCTCTCGGTTTCGTAGGCTGTAGATGACAGGATTCAAGGTGGGAGGTAACACCATGTAAAACACCGATGACAACGCTTTCAGTGAAGATGAAGTCATAAAATTTTCAGCTAAATGTGTAACAATTCCGGAAAGGACAAACAACATCACAACAGCAAGGTGAGGCAGGCAGGTGGAAAGAGACTTCCCTCTGCCCTTTGAAGATGAGATTTTCAGAACAGTAGAAAAAATGTGGATGTAAGACACAACAATCACGATAAAACCCATGAAAACAAACCCAGAGCTAGCAGTGATCAACCTATATTCAAGAATGGGCTCCCCAGGACAGGCAAGTTTTAGAAGTGAGGGCGCCTCACAGAAGAACTGATGCACCCTGTTGGCCTCACAGAAACGGACAGAGAATGTACCTGCCGTGTGAAGGGCTCCGTAGGCGCACCCACCGAGCCAGGAGGCTGTCACCATCCGCACACAGCTTCCCCTGTGCATGACCGCCTCATAGTGCAGCGGTCGGCAGATGGAAGCATAGCGGTCATAGGACATCACTAGAAGGAGCGCAAAGTCGGTGCCTCCAAAGACAAGTACAAAGAAAACCTGCAAAGCACAGCCCAGGAAGGAGATAGAGTAGACGTTGGTCAGAGAGTTCACGATGGAGTTCGGGACAGTGACAGAGATGTAGCAGATATCGATGAGGGACAAGTTCCTCAGGAAGAAGTACAAGGGAGATTGGAGATGCTGGTCGATGGTGGTGAGAATGATGATGAGGAGGTTCCCTGTCAGGGCTGCCAGGTAAATCAGGGAGAAGAGCATGGCGCAGACCTTCTGGAGCACCGGGTCACCAGAGAATCTCGTCAGCAAGAACTCTGTGAAGTTCCTCATGCTGGTTAATGTCTTAGTCCTGTCACTTCTCCATAGGAGTAGGTATCACTGGTTACTCATTCACAGAAAGCATCTGCTTCAGGTTTTCTTGTCATATTTTCTTTACTTGTCTTGATTCTGTTTAAATTGAAGTTCACCAAATTGCTATTTAAAAATAATGACATTGCCATCTGTGTTATGATTCTTACACAGAGAAAACTGAGCTCTGCTGGTTAGAAATGAAAATTTAGAGTGGACCGATGAATGAAAAAAAGTGTGTTGCTTTTTCAGAAGGAAGAAGCGTTCTAGTGTCTTTCTTGCATTAGGTTTCCTAGGTAGAGGTCATAAGCTTGGGGATGGAACATATAAATTAGCTAACATATTTCATAGGAGTAGAAGGTGCAACCACCAAATAAAAAAAGAATAACCTATACTTTGGAGTCATTGAACAAATATTTTGAAAAATAACAATGAGTAGTATGGTTTGTCAAATGAATCTGAAGATGCTAAACCACAGGTGGAAACTCTAAGATGCAAAAATGAGGGTCTTGCTGCAGTGTCAAATGTCCTGCTTAGTGCTAGTTGGAAGTGTTTGGGACAGGATGTAGTACGAGATCCACGATGTGCTCTCCTGACTGACTCCCTGGGGTGTGGAGCACATCTACTAACTTAGCAGCTTGACAGCTTGTCTTTTATTTGATCATAAGTAATATTATCATCTAAAATGTTTGGAAGTTTCTTTTTAAATGTCAGAGTTATAAATGTTCAAAACTTTTTTATTTTTTTTACCCCTGTACTCTATCTCTAATGTTAAAATAAGCCAGGGGTGGGGTCTAGACACACAGACATATCTAGGAGTATCAGGTACTCCTCTAGTCATCATGGCTCTTGCAACAAATTAGTTGCAGCTCCTGTAAGCAGTTCTCTCAGCTGATGCACAGGAAATTAGAATTCCTTCTTCCTGAGGACATCTGAGGAAAAGTCTTTAGGTAATTTACCCATCAAAGTCACCCAAATTGTTAGGACATTTTTCCTCACAATTCGTTAAACCTGTTAGAGCAAAATGAGAAGGGAATATCCCAATAAGCGTAGAGGGTCAGACATACTTTCCTCTTATGTCTCTCAGCTGACTGTGTCAATAAAATTAGAAAAGCCAAAGCTTTCAGAATCTATCCTTAAAGATCAAGTTCATCCCAGAATAGCTCTGTATTCCATGGCCACTTCTACTTTATTCCTTCTACAATTCCTATGTGATACGAGTTGTAGACTTCCTTAGTAGTTTTGGCACAGGTCTAAGGCTAAGGTTTAATTAGTATTGCCTAACTGAGGTGGTGATTAAGTAGAACAAATGGTCAAAAGTTCTGTTGTAATCATGTCCTCTGAGAGCCCAACAGGCAGCCTTTAACTTCTAGATGCAGGACAATTCAGAAGGGAACTATATACCAAAGAAACTTTGGAATATTTTAATTCTTAAAATATTCATTGCCATGTATTTACAATAGCTTTTTTAGTAGTAAAATAAAACATTTTCATTCAAATATAGCTCAGCAACTAATATAGGGGCACACATGTATTTTTTTTATTCCATTACTTCTCTTTGCTTTAAATTTTTGTCACAGAAAATTTTTTATCTATAGAAATGTTATCTAAGGAAAATGTCAAACTATATAGACACATAAATTTGAATACAACTTACCTGTAAAAACTTGTTTGAATATTTCTTCTCAGAAGTATAGTACTATTTTGGTATGATATGTAAAATATTTTATTTATTTCTTCTCATACTGATGGAAAATTAGAAATATTCCACATTTTAGCTATAGTGAACAATGCTGCTTTTTAAAAGTCAGTGCACGAATATTTCCTTGTGACCCTGTATTCTGCAAATTTGTGAACAAGCTCAATAGTGTGGAGGCAGGAAGTAGATTGGAGAAGTTTTAGAAAGGAGGGACCCTAAATGGCAAGGTAAATAAGTGCAACTTGGCTCTCTTAAACTCAGAGCAAGTGAGTGACTTTGCAAGCTGGACCACAGCGAAGAAAGATAAGAGAGCAATTGGAAATGAACTTCTGGAGGACCCAAGACAAGTTCTCCAGAAAGCACAGAGCACCCACCTCTGAGGACTAAGCCATAACACAGTGCATGTGCTGTAGCATACAGTGGTGCCTCGATTCAAGAAATTAATTCACTGTGTGACTCAGGTTATGCACTGAATTGGTCACAAACCCAAATAAATTTTCCCATAGGTCTCTATGTCATTAAGGTTAATCCATTCTGAACCATATTTATATTTTTGACCATAAAATTATGAAAGAAAGTACAGAACATTACACTGGGAAAAGAGAGAGAACACTAACCTTGCTTGTGCTGACTTCTGGTGTGGAGGACAGAAGGAGGGCTGGACAAGGTTATTGTTTGGAAAGAGAGTCCCCCTTCATAACGATGTCAGAGATGTCCTTCAGGTGTTTCCTCTCTTCATCTCTTATTTGCAGTATCAATGTTTTTTCCTGCTCTTCATAACTTTTCAGAAATGAAAATCCGTGCTCTCATTCATCAGACTCAACACTCTTCACTACAGTTATGTTGGGTGCTGCTTCTCTAATGATTCCCAGAACCTATTCCATTTTCCGTAGTGGGCTTTTTTCACATCACTGATGACCTCACCCTATATTCCTGATCCTCAGGGGATGCTCACCCACAGGTGCTTTCTGCTGTACACTCTGGAGTTCAGCAGGATCCTCCATTGTCAGCTTCTCCTCGTGGTCCCCAGCAAGCTCCTCTGTGTCCGCACCATTGATGTCCAGATTCACACTTTTACCCATGGACATAATCGCCTGTACTATCTGTGTGTCACACAATTCAAAGTCATGTTGAGTGATACACTTTAGCCACAGTTTCCAGCAGGTTGTTTAAGGTTTGGTACTCCAACATTTGAATGAGATTCACCCAGATCATAATATAAATGATATTGCTCTGCTTTTCATTTGCATTTATTTTTCATAACCATATTGTATCATGCAACAAACATATTGCATCACGCAACATTTTAAACTAATATGCTAACTTTCATAGGTCTTTCTCAGATTTGTAACTCTTCAATTTTTTTTTATGGGCTCAATGGGAGTAGATAACTGGAACACCATTACTTGACACAGATGGGGACCTAGATTTGATATCCACCACCTTAAGGAAACAAATGAATGAGTTGATTGAATTTTAACAAGTACATTTTCCTTTTAGAAATTTACTTCCTCATTTTCTATGTCAATTTTCTTTCTTGTCTTCTTTAACTACTGAGGGTAAAATGAGGATATAAAAGAATAATGTTTTTTTTTCCTATCATCTATATTGTAAAGCATTTTGGTCTTTAACTTTGAAGTGATGTTAGCTCTAGGATTTTGATGAAAACTTGGCTAGTTGATTTTGGTTTTCTTCCTGCATTTTTAACAGTTCTTTCTGGTTTTAGTTAGCAGAGATCTTATATAAAAAGACTATTGGCATAAAGAAAAGGAATCTTGTTGCAGTAGAGAGAGGAGGAAGCTTGCAGTAGGATGATAACGTTAGCATAAGATCTGAAATAATCTAATGGTTAGACAGAAAGAACCACTTTTTAGAGGAAGTTGTAAAGATGGCTAGATCTAAGAACATTCCATGGAAGTTAATCATAAGGAGTTTGCCTTGCTGGAATAGGAAACAATTTTGGGGTTTGGAGAGTTTGCAGAATTGTTCTAAAATCTAACATTTTTTCATTTTTTTTTTGTTTTTGTTTCTGTTAGTTGTTTTATTTCATTTTTCATACTTTTATAGAAGTCTTCTCTCAGTTAAACAAGATACTCTAAGAGATAACTGAAGAGTTTGTCATAAATATTTGTTGAATCTTCCAAGTATGTTTTCTGAGTGGAGGGAATAGCATGCATTTATGCTTTATCCTTAGCTTACAAACAGGGAGACTGATTTTTAAATCTCAGAAGTCATGGCTAAAATCTGATCACTCAAAGCAGAAGCAACTGGAAGTTTTAACTGCCAGTGTCTCAAATCTGATAAATTCCTGCATGCACTCGGGATGGTAGTTGGGGGACATTTGGAGGGAAGCAGAAGGAGAAGCACCATGCACAGTCTTGGATGGAACTCCAGGAACCCACGACCTAAAATGCTCAAACACAAGAATCAAGTTAAAATAAATAACACTCTTGTATTGGACAGAAGAATGGAGAGGTAAAAATGATGAATTCTTTCCAGAGTTTTCTCCAAATCACAGATCTACTCTTCGGGCAAAACACGAATTCAGCTGAAGTGGGCCAGGGAATTCACCTGAAATGGGCCGTTCCCACTCCTGTCTTGGTGGCATTGCTGCCACACTGAAGGGGAATCAGGCCAGTCTGGGAGACACTCCAGTGACAGAGTCAACACGGACAGCCTGGTTAGATAATAAAATGGGAATAA
>RJWM01042208.1:0-14476 GCA_004363535.1 Dasyprocta punctata | reverse complement strand
CAGTGGCTGCTGCAGCTGACCCAAGCATTGTTTGCTCTGGGTACACCTGAGCATCAAGTCCCCTAAGAGTGTCCTCCAGAATCTAAAAGAATGCAGAAGCCGGGTTTCGAAGATATTTCTCTCCAAGGACAACCCGGGCATCTGCCATATGCTTCACCTTCCCTGTGGCCTCTGACAAAAGCTCAGTCTTCTGATTACAGGAAGGAGTTGCTTCCTCTTGTTTTCTAACCAGAGCCTCCTCTGACTGTAATAACAGGCTGTTGAAATCAGCAGCTCCATTTTATACGGCCAGAACCGCACAAACTTACATCAGCAGGTCAACCACAGAGCCACATTTAGCAAGGGCAGGTAAGATTTAAGGAGAGAAATGTCATAGAATGGGAAGTGGGCAGGCAGGCAGCCATGAACTTGACTTCATAATGCTGTCCAAAGCCAGCGCTGATTAGCAGCTTTATGCTCCTTAATAGTAATAATAACGCTAACATGAAAGCTGGTCCTATCATCTTCTGCAATGCTTCTGTACTTTTCTGAACTTGTAATTTACAAGCACTTTGACCCACAACATCTCATTTAATCCTCACAGCAATCATGTAAGGTGAGCATCATCATTATCTTCACAGAAACATGGTGACGGGATGGAATAATCACACAGCCCTAGAGACAGAGCCAGGGCCCAGGGTCAAATCCTAGCTCTTGCCACTGGGCCACTCTGCCTTCCAGATTATAAAAACCTAAATTTAAATATTACCTGAGAATCAGAGGACAGGATTCAGCTACTTGCAGCCTAAGGGATAGTTTTGAGGGCTGCGAGACAGGGATGTGTTTGGGGCCCTGTTCTTTCCAGCATATGCCTGAATAGCCTGGTATCTCTCTTAGATGTGCTGTGACAGGTGTATGGTGGCCAAAACACATAGGCATGCATCCTCCTCTTCAAACGAGAGCTGCTCATTATCTGGAGTAGGTGTGGATGCAACACACAGTCTCTCTGACACAGCTCATTCAGGTCAGAAAGAAAGCCTTTAGGTCAGCCGCTCCAAGACCAAAGCTGCCTTCACAGGAAAGTATCCTTCAGCATCCTCTTCCTCCAGCGATTCAATGCTGCAGTTCGAATTGTTCAGTTATCAAGAGATAGAATGTGTAAATAATTTATCTTGGTGATTTTACCCAGAAGCTACATTGCTCAAAATTTAAAACCCCAGTGAGCAGAATTTTTCAAAATGTGTTCCAGGAATTCTTCAAAAAAAGGTCTGTGAGGGGTTGACTTGAGCCCTCCAAAAAGGTGTATTTATTCAATCCCCAGCACCCATACCTGTGCATGTGACATCATTTGGAAACAGAGTCTTTGCAAATATAATAAAACTAAGATGAAGTCATATTGGTTAGAGTAATATGGGTCCTTAATTCAATATGACTGAGAAAGACAGAAAGAGAGAGACAGACAGAGACAGAGACAGAGAGACAGAGACAGAGAGAGCAGAGACTGAGGTAAAGGAGAAGTAAGGATTGATGGCCATCATCAGAGTCTAGGAGACAGGTCAGGGACAGGTCTTCTCCTAGATCCTTTAAGGAGAACAGGTCCTCGCTGGTACCTTGATTTCAGACCTCCTGGTCTCAGAACTGGAAGAAAACACATTCCAGTTGTCTCAAGCCTCTCAGTTTGAAAAATTTAGACCTGAGTACTATGGCAGCCCAAGGAACCTAATACAAAGTCAATGGCAAAGTAAGCTCTTAAAAATGATGAGTTCACCAGCGGCCCTCAGCCTGAGGGCCTGGAGGAAAAACAGACCAGTTAAAGCAGATTTCTAGAAGGTGGGTAACTGTTAGGTATTTGTGGAAGGTTCTCCACAAGATTCTGGTGCTTGGGAAAAGTAGCAAACTACTGAGCTGAACAAAATTAAGCGGATTTCCTTACCTTCTCATGCCTCAGTGCTGCTCATCCATGAATAACCAAAAAGAAATATTTAGGATGCAGAACTTCTCAAACTGACCAGAAAAACTTTTGATTGAACATCTCAGACACATGTTTTGTGGAACATGATTTGGAAAGCACCGCTGTCTTTTATTGGGCTTTTATGGTCTCAGAGGGCAACTACTAACACCTGCCTTGAAACCTTTCCAGGCCAAATTCATTGCTGTGATGCTCCACGTACAAAACTTGGCCCTATGTCACCTCTGTGTGCATGTTCTGGAAGAGATCACATCTTCTTGAAAAGGAAGTGTGAAAAATACCTGGTACAGACATCCAGTCCCATGCATAAGATGTCTTTATTCTCCTAAGTACACCTTGAACCCATCCTTGGTCTCACTCATTGCCAAAGCATATGGTTGTCATGAAATGCCAACACTAACTAGCTGTGCTCATTCCCAGCAAGGCTATAAATTTAAATAGCCAGTGTTCAATCTATGTCAGGCATAGCTACTAAACTATCATATCATATATAGACTTGTGTGTGTGTGTGTATTTACGTAAGAAGTCCCAAAACTCATGCACTCCATCCACCTCATCCATCAGTCGCCTTAATCTGTGGTTTATAGATTGAGAGGATCATGAATTTAAGAAAGAAAAAAGTACTTTAGTATTTTCACTAACTTTCTTTAATTTTGAAAGTAGGCCACAAACCATAGGAGGATTGGGAGTAACCACTAACTCTGTCACCAGCGAAAATCACAGGCTTTCATATTACATCCCATGACAAGGGGACCAGGATCACAGAATATTTAATTTCATCATTTTTTCACACATACAATGACTTTTAGACCTGCCGCTAGATTGTGTTTAATGCATCAGTGAGAAAGCGTAAGTATTGCTTATCACTAATTTGTTTTTGTTTAATATTTTGATTAATTGATTTTCAACATAATTAGCTTCCTTTTCAATCATATGTATTTGAATTTTTGTGCTCAAAGACATTATTTATGGTTCATAGGTGTCATGTGACGGCCGTGATCTGTGACATAAAATAAAAAGTAAAGAACCCTTGTTCTAGATCAGCTCCTCTACTTAGAATCACCTAGGAGATTTGATGAAGATACAGACCCCAGGTCTCACCCTTGAAGAATCCAATTCAGTTGGCAAGAGGCAAGATTTCAGAAACTGTATTTTAAAGTAGACCATAAAATACTGGTACAGATGTTTCATAAATTGTATTTTGAGAAGAGCTTCTCTAAGTCATCTTAAGCTTACTCTTGGGTCAAAGGGATCATCAGAGTCAAACTTGCTATTAATTATTTTGATGATTTACACTTCATCACTGTATCATTGGCACACTTTAGACCATGTCATAAATAATGCCTGTATAGAAGCTGATGTTGTATTCATTGTCAGAAATTTGTAAATATTATCAACTTCATGACAGTATATTTCTGTGGAGAACCCTGGTAGAACTTCCATGAATCTCATTTCAGAAAAAATCATACCCCATTCCTCAGCAACTGTTTCTTAATCTTCAGATGTTATTAATCTTGAAATTTCTTCTCCTTCTCATTGCCTGCAAGAAGCTTAAACCCAACTTTATGTTTCATATCTAGAAATCACTGAGAGTATATGATATGCATCTGTAGTCAAATGCCATTTCAGAAGACTGGCTATTCCTCATTTAAATCACACTAGAAGCATTCATTTACTGCCTCTAAGAAGCATCATTATAACTATTAAAAGAAAACTTTAGAGCTGGGCGTGGTGGCGCATGCCTTTAATCCCAGCACTTGGGAGGCTAAGGTAAGAGAAGCGTTGTGAGTTCAAGGCCGGCTTGGGCTACAATGAGAGCGTAAGGTTGGCCTGAGCTACATAGTGCGACTTTGCCTCAAAAACTAGGGCCGGGAGTTTGGCTCAGTGGCTTAAGCACCTGTCTGGCAGGCACAAGGTTGTGAGTTCAACCCCTGGGGTGCCGAGAAAAAAAAAAAAACACTTTAACAAATTACATTTCACAGAGTCAAGTTGATGAAAGAACAATTCACATATCAGGTAGCCCCTAGGGCCAGGACAGGCCCATGGAGGCCCAAAGTTGCTACATGGCTGGATAACAATTAGACAGAAAAGCAAAAGTGACATTCACAAAATGGAAGGGGGGTACAGAGACAGCTGTGCTGCTTAAATAGTGGTATTTACCTTCTTTGAATCTGATTTGACCAAAGCACAGCTACTGTGATTGGCTGAGTCTCAGCCATTTGTTACAAAGATCACTTTCTAAGTTAGGCATTCAATTTGCTTATGTGCTGAGTTAGGTTGCAGTTTGCTAAGCAAGAACTTGAGTATGTGAATATGGAGGCTCTCTCAGGTCAAATTTAGCTTGATTTGAGATAACACAAGAAACAGAGAGAGAGAAAAAGAGAGAAAGAAAGAAAGGAAGAAAGAAGAAAGAAAGAAAGAAAGGAAGAAAGAAAGAAAAAGAAAGAAAGGAAGGAAGGAAGGAAGGAAGGAAGGAAGAAAGAAAGAAAGAAAGAAAAGGAAGGAAGAAAAGGAAGGAAGGAAAGAGGAAAGGAAGGGATTTAAGGTTTGGTATGAGATTCAGATTAGGCTGCCGAGACTCATTGCAGAGAGAACACATGAGAAAGTCCATTTTTAAGTCTTGAATTCTGTCATGGTGGTATTGAATATTACACCTTAAAGCAACCACAGAATCAAGTTTATGCTGTAAATAAGAACTTTGGAAGGCCCATTCTAACACAGGCTGAAAGACTGGAATGTCTGGAGAGAAGCCAAAAGTTGTTAGGAATCCAGAATGCTTGAGTTCCCACACCTGTCTGCTCTCTTCCTTCCCGAGTCCAGGCCAGTAAGACCTCGGGTCTCTGAGAAGCAGAGACCTGGGTGCGGCTGAGGAGACAGCTGCCTGTGCAGTGTCCTCATGCCAGCTTTCCAGGTCAGCAGCAGTGACAAACATTGCCATTGCAGAAAAAGAGAAGGACCGAAATAGCTCCCGAGTTCCCTGAAGCCCACACTGAGGAAGGAGAAGGTCTCAAGTGCTGCTGTTCTCCACCCTCACGGGTAGTGGACGGAGACAAAGAGACCCAAGGAGGCAGCTCCAACGAAAGGTGCATTAGCTTGTTCTGGCCCAAGCCGTTGTCAGAAACTAAATGGAAATGCCTTACAGGGAATAGGAGTTCCTGTCTAAACCCCAAAGTCAAGTATGCAAAAACAGGACTTCCTTCAGTTTCTATAATTCAACTCGTCTTCTATTTCAAGCCGCCACTGCTCTGGCCAGCAACACAAATTGGCTTCTAGTTAATCCAAGTCTTCAGTTCCTTTTGAGTGACACCACCACCACCACCACCATTGCCTTTTCTCACTGAAGTTACCTCTGTGTACTGGGGATCTGACATAGCACTGAGACGGGATGGGTGCTATGCTTTGAATGTTTGTGTCTCTCCAGAATTCATGGTGAAACTTGATCCGTGTTATAGCTTGGATCTAAAATCTGCCCCTCGAGTTTCATATGTTTGGCAGGTGACTGGATGACAGAGGTGCTAGACTCATTAGTAGATCCATCCATTGATAATGAATGCACTGTTAGAAAGCAGACCCTAGTTGGGACACTGGGGCATGAGCTAAAAGGGTGCATTTGTGCCCCTGGTTCCTCCTTTTTGTCTCTGCTTCCAAGCTGCCACACAGAGAACAGCTTTCCTCCGCCAGATCATTTCTGCCTTCAAGCCAGACAATCATGGACTGAATCCCCTGACACTGTGAGCCAAAATAAACTTCACCTCCTTTAAGGTACCAGGGTCAGGCATTTTGTCCAGATGACAGGAAAGTGACTAATGCCATCCCTAATGCAAAGATATTAAGAGGTGGAGCCTCTGAAAGTGATTAGCTTTTGAGGGCTCTGCACTCATAAATGGGACTCAGGAACATATAAAAGGCCCCCATTTGTTCTTCCCAGAAATTCCATGTCCTACATCCTTTAGGACAGTGACTTGACCCCAAACAAGCTTTTTGTCTCAAATGATAATACTGCTTATCTATCTCAAAGTTCTATTTTGAAACACTGAATCTGATCTAAACATTTGTCAACTCCAGGGAACTGGCAAAGAAATTACAAAGATAAGACACATATCAACTAATGCTTCCAAATGCATTCCAGACACATGTTTCTAAGTGCCAATCTTACCCCTGCCTTCATTATTTTTCTACTTATTCTCTGGCATTTACTTCATTCCTCTGGGTTTCATTCGTGTGTGTGTGTGCACGCACGCACATGCACGTATGCTTGCGTGTGTGTGTGTTTAAGAGAGAGAAATATGGATCATTTTTTTATTGATTAAATGATATTCAGATAATAACATATCACATATCACATAAGGGACTCACTAAGTTGTAACCATTATATCATCTCCATTTGTTCAGATAATTAATAGTAGGCACTCATTAAATAGTGAGTATTTTATTATCTTCATTTTTAAAGCTAAGAAAAATGAAGACTCCAAAAGCTGAAGACACTTACTCAGCATTACACAGTCATCGCGCAGGAGTACCAGGACTCACAATCCGACCTCTTCTGCTCCCAAGCCCTGCACCTTTCCACTGTAACACATTCGCCCCCTCTAAGTCTTTCTCGAGTGCTTTTACATCAAGCATCCAGTGGATTCCTCATGCTTTGCTACCAGGGTGTTAAGATGGATCTTCAGATGATGTTTCTAAAGAACTTTGAATTTCCCAGGTGAAAATCCTCATTGAAAACAGCTGTATTGTCAGCTCTTAATTATTGGTGACAGTGCTAGACACAGACAGAGCAGTTGCATGAGATTTATAATTAATCCCCTCCTTTTAGTCAAGAGTCTCAGCCTGCTTCTTCCATCATTTCTCCTGTCAGAGTTGCCCACAGGGAGAACCTCCTTTCCTGAAGGGCTCAGTTCCCAAGATCTAAGCTACTGAGAGCTGTCCCGATCAGACCTCTGTATTAATGTGGCCTCAGAACCACAATCCAGAACAAAGGAGCACAAAGTAACTTAGAGACAGAGAGAAGGGATCCAGGTAATAGAAAGAGCAGTGATTAAAATAGAAGCAAATGCTCGAATTAGTGCTCCAGGTTTGGTCAGAGCCCAAAATATCACTCACAGTTTGTTTTGGTTTGGTTTGGTTTGGTTTTCTTTTGGAATTCCCATCGCTTTGGTTGGAGGAAAGAAGAGACTTCTTTGTTCGTCAGAAAATCTATAAAGATAAATTAATCCAAAGCTGCCATCAAACACTTACTTTTGATTTGTTTGTTTGTTTGTCTTAGAGAGTTATTGGAGCAATCGTCATTTTTCAGTCCAGATCTTCGAGAAGGAACTCCTCTCCTTTCAAGGTCCTGCCCGGTGAGGGTGAGAATGACAGAGGATGACACTTGCTGTTGTGTTACAGAATTGCACTTTCCAGGGCCACAGAGATTTATTAAATATCTATTATGTGACAAGCAATGAAACATTACACTGACTCCACCAAGGAAGTGGCCGTGTACCCTCTCACCTTTGGCATCAGAGCTTACAGAGCGATTAAGGGCATCTGGGAAAGGAGGCTTATAATGTGGGTGATTTGGATAAAGAAGGAAAAAACCACAGGTCACACTAGTCCTAAACCACATACCTACTTCCCTCTTCTCCATTGGTGATGCTTACAGAGTGTCTGTCTCTGTCCTTGGCCCAATGCATTAGAGTTAAATACAAACTCAAGTCTCAATGACAGCTTCCCAGGTTACTCAGCCAGCTCTAGCCACTGAGACTGATGTGCACAATGACGTATCAGAAGCAGTTCTGTTTCATGGTACTGATACAGATGCAGAATTAATGACTGCGGAGAATAACCCAAAAAAACTGCAAAGAGAACTCTGGGTATAGCCAGAGACTTCTGTGGGTTCAGCAAACCCACAGCACCCAAAAAAGCCTTATCTTTCAGTGGCTCCTTACTGTCTGATCTCTGGAAGTTTCCAAGGTTTCAAAATAGAATCCAGTTGTTCTGTGTTTAGATCTTCCCTAGTGTGAATGCTTATGACCTCTGTCCATCTCTGTGCTCTTAAGCAAAGTGAAGGAGGCCTCTTCCTGTTTCACACTGGCCACACGCAGGACAGGAAAGCCAGCTCTGGAGCTGGCATCAGAAAGCTGTAGTTTTATTTCTTTGAAATAAATTAATGAAAAAAACAGACAGTAGAAAATAAAAGTGAGGAGCATAGTTACAAGGCTTCCCTAACACCTGCAGCCTCCATCAAGTGACACGGTAAGAAGAGGAGAAGACCCTGGAGTGTGTCCCACCCCGTACCTAGACTCTAAGCTCAGAGGCATGAGTCTGCCTAGTTGCCTTTTGGGGTACTGAGAAACTGAGTCTAGATTATCCTAGCTAAGATCTTCTGCTACCAAGTAAGAGCCCAAAGCAAGGAAGAAAATGCTTCACCCTCCCTGCTTTGCTCCCCTCTTTTGAATGCTGGCAATGTTGACTTGAGCATGTCTACTGCACTATCGGCATAGGGCACCCTGCCTGAGGATGCTCTGGGCTAGAAACGTCAGTTCCGTAACCCAACAGCAGGTTCCATGCTCCTTCTTCCGTTCCCACTGTCACTGGCCAGAGCCTGAGGACATCCTCTTGGGGATCTAGACTCAAAAATGGAGATGCATTGGGAAAACCAGGCATTAGGAGAAACTAGCCAGCAGAAGTTTACCCAAGCTTGATGAAGCAACCAACAGATTCCCAAGAGAAAGGAGCTCTGAGTTGAACTCATGATGCCTGAGTTGACCTTCAAAGAAAATTCATGGCAGGGTTGGGGATTTAGCTTAGCGGCGTAAGTGCCTAACTGGCAAGCATGAGGTCATGCGTTCAATCCCCAGTACCAAAAAAAAAAAAAAAAAATGAATGAATGAATGAAAATCCGTGGCATGGAGGAGCTCACATTCCCTGCCCCCAGCCTGATTCTCCACATACCTCTATACTTCCACACTCAAGCAGGATCTCACCAGCTAACTAACCATTGTAACTGATCAGGTAAAATGGGATGAAAGATAACCTTGCATAGCAATCTATGAGCTGATCAGTCCTGACTTCACTCCAAGACCATGTTCCGCAGCAGCCAGGAATGCCAGGACACTTTAGACCTACTGGGAAAAGAAAGATGAAGAGGAAGAGGAAAAGAGGGGAATGGAGGGAGAAAAAGAGAAAGAATTCACACAAGAAGATCAAGGCCAAGAAGACTTGTCCCTGGAGGAGGAGACCTTTATAAAACAGTTCAGAAGTTGGCAGATGAGTTCTGCCAGGGAGGAGGCAGAGACATCATGTCTTGAAGACAAAAGCCCCGTGAAAAGAGCTAACCTCACACTTAGAACTAAGAAATGAGGAGCCCATGATGGGCTTCCCCTGGGACCAAAGGGAGCCCTGAGCCTGCTGCACGGAGGTTTCTTCCTCCGGCTGTACTGTGGGCACAGGTGCCGCCCACCTGGGCCTCCACTGCAGTGTGAGAGTGAAAGGCTCTTGTGGAGCCACGCAAGAACCCGGTGCCCAGCCCCTCAGTTTCAGGAGGCCCTGGAGAGAAGAGCCCAACCCCAGGCCCACAGTGACATGTGCTTGGTGGGAGGGTGAGGGTTCAATTTTATCACAGCAAATTAGAATGCGAAGAAAAGTAGATTCAGGAATTCATTATTCTTTAGGACAATAATGACCATTTTTGAAGGGACTTGTAGAGAATCATGAACAAGGAAGTTTTTGAAACCCTAGCCAGGGAAGCCTGTTTATTCCCTGCCCCCACCCTGTGTCTTCGGGCAGGTTTCCTGGATCCCAGTGCAAATGTGAACCAGCTCCAAGCTGCCTGCAGTGCCAGACACCACATCCTTGGTGCCCTCTCACCTAGAGGAATATCGCCAAAGGGCCTGGAACAGAGCCACCAGCCTCTGGAAACCTTGTCAGCAGTAGAAGCTTCCTCCTGGACCCTGAAACTTGGTGTGCCCAGCTCCAACAACACCCTTTAAAAGCCTGTGCCTGTTGTCAGAGGCCCCCTAGTGGAGAGTCCTGTTGGGTGTCCCACAGTGTTGGGAGCAGTTCATCTTCCATTGTGAGCACTCTAGAGCCTGTTCAGCTCCTGGTCACAGCCTTTGCTTCTTTGAGTCCTCCTATTACTACTACTCTATGCTCCATGCATACATGGAAAAGGTGGGGGAGAAAGAGAGAGAGAGAGAAGGGGGAGGGGAAGGAAGGGGAAAGAGAAGAGAGGAGAGGAGAAGAGAGGAGAGAAGAGAAGAAGGAGGAGGCGAGAAAAGAAAGGGAGGGGAAGGGACAGGAAGGAAAGGGAAAGGAAGAGAGTATGAGTCCTAGAAACTATTTCTTTCACCCGTGGGCTTAAAAGATTGTTGTTTTTTTAAAGTGTGCTATCTTGGGAGGGGAAAAAAAGATTAGGTTGTCTGAAAAGGGACTATCACTAGGACTATCACTAGAAGAAGGACAGTAGCATGACACAGAAAGGCAATGAAGAGGGTTTGGAAGATGTAGAAGACTTTCTGGGATAGCAATTGAAAGCTGCAAAGATCCTTTTCCTACTCGTTTGCATGGTTCATGAGAGGTGCCAGGGATCCAAGGGAGAAGCATCACTGGGGTGCATGTAGGTGGTTCAGCCCTGCACAAAGGGCTCCCACTCCTAACAAAGGCCTTGAGTACTGGCTCACACAGAGGCAACTGAGCCTCCAGGAAATATACAGGCTTCCCAGGGGGGCACACTCATAAGGACTGAACATCAGAGTGTGCCTGGCAAATATACTGTGCTTCTTAAGATTCTATGACTCGCAACCCAAAGAGGGTAGAAAGTGGGGAGGAAGGACCCCAGTGTTGGCTAAGATTGCATTTTCCATTGGCCTGGTGGGATGTGGGCTCAGAATATATTAAGTTGGAATCAGAGGTGGGAAAAGTCTTATACCCTTACATTACAAAGACTATGCCCATTAAATCTTGTTAAACTCTGCCCCATCCATACCCTTCACCCAGCTCACACCTGGTGGTTTAGTCTTGCCCTCCAGCTGGCAGCATAGGAAATGGCCAGCCTGTGGTGCCCTCCCAAGCAGCTCCACACAGCCTTCTCCTGGCTTATCCCAGACATTCCAAGACAGATCTGTGATTAAAATGCATGAACCCACTTTAGTTGGAAGTTAATATTTCATGGGTTCATTCCTTCTTGTACTGTGACTTCTCTGTGTCAGAGGCTCAAAGCTTTGTGGTGAATGCCGTCCAACCTCCTAAGGCCCTCAGCTCTGGGCTGGCACTGAACATTCAAAAGTTCCTTCTCATTTTAGCCCCAGATTCTGCCTCAGAATTGCAAACTGCAGTCTCAGAAGAGCTCTCTTTTGTCCCTGTCTTTGTCATCAGTAAGGATGGAATCTGATATGTGATTATATAGTAATGAGACTGAGTTTTATACAAATCACAGGTCTTATGAATCCAGATGAGTGCTGGCCTTCAAAGATGTCACCTTGGGAGGTTGGCCGCACACCTACTCCAAACAGGCTGCCACCCCAGACACCATGACTGGAATTTCTCTATGGAAATTGCCATAGAGGCAATTAGCCAGTTGTAAAAGAAAATAAAAAACCAGTCCCACTGTTCAGTGGCTCTCATCGCTGTCTAGTGTGGCTCATTGTTTATGTTTCAGTCTCCCCAGGAGCCTTGTTCTCCATTACGAGTGTCTTCTACATCTTCACACACCCCGCCAATGAAAAGGGCCTCAGCACACAGAAAGCACTTCATAAATGCTTGGTAAATAAACAATTGACCTTCACTAGACCAATATTTTCCTTCCCCCACCTCTCCATTTTCTCCATTGAACACCTAGTGGTCTATACCCCCTTTGCTTACTACTTAAGTCACAACGAAAATGCCCAGAAATGCAGCTAGGGCTGACCACAGGGCATAGTGAGACTGAGAGCCCGTACCCATCAAGATAAGCTGGGCTATGCTGTTGTGACCAAGAAATCCAACAATCGCAGCATTGCAAGCTAGAAAGGCTCCTTGCTAGCTCTTCATCCAGGTGTAAAGTATGGGAATCAGAGCAAGGGTTCGTGTTAAGCATTTGTCCCTCAGCTCCCTCCACAGACCAAGAAAAGCTGCAGCACTCTCAATAGAGACTTCAGGGTCTGTACAGGAGAAGAGCAAGAGACATGAGGTACTCACACCAGCAATTACATTCTTCATCTGCAAATAACAGAAGCTCTTTGCCCACAACCTACTAGTCACTGCTAGCGTGGCCTCATAACCTTACTCAAAAAGAGAACAGGAAATAATCCTGTAAACCTGCAGTGTACCTGGAAGAAGAGAAGGACAACGCCAGGATAGAGGCAAACATCAGAATTCTCACAACAGCTTAGTCTGGATGTCAGCAGGAGCAGATTAATGTGGACATCAAGTGCAATAAATTGTTACATTCATGGTCCAGTGGGTCATGCCTCCCAAAATCTATTCCCTTCGAGCTCAACCATGTGGTCCCTTCTCTGGCCAATGAGACATCAGCAAATGTGATGCAAACCAGGGATTTGTAAGAGCTTGCACACTGAGGCTTGTTCCCTTGGAGTCCTGCCACCCCTGCATAGGAAGCCCAGACTTTCTAATAGACAAGTCGCATGGAAAAGAACAGGAGCCCCTGCCAACTGGAAGGGATGTGAGTGAGGCCATCTTGATCAGCCAGCTCACAGATGAAGTGACAACTGACGGCAAGTATGTGACTGAACGCAGCCAACATCATGTGGAACAAAGATAAGCCATCCAAGCTAAGCCTGCCCACACTACTGAACCACAGAAGAGAGAGCAAATAAATGGTTCTTGTTTGAAACCACAAAAATTTGGAGTGATTTGTTGCACCACAGAAGATAACTACTAAAGCAATTCGTATCTGGAAGAGGTGCGCTACCATAACAAAACCCAAAACATGTGGCATTGGCTTGGGGACAAGGAACAGATAAAAGCTGGGAAGTCAGTGAATAGGTTGTAGTGAAGTCTGAAAAAAGGGTAAATCTTTTTTATGGTAGAAAGATAGAGAGGGAATTATTATCAGGGATGGGAAAAGGGCGACCTGTATTATGGAGTGGCAAAATAATTGAAAAAATGTTGCCTGCAGTAACTTGAAAGAGAGACAGTACTTAATGAATTTGTCGATTTAGTTAAGTAGCTCTCTGAACACAATGTTGAAAACATCAGTTGGATGCTTCCAGCTGTGTATGCTAAAGAACTGCCAGAACTAAGAAAGAAACTGTTCAGTTTTCAAGCACATTCTAGAAAAAAAATATAGAGGACCCAGAATTTTCTGGTTTAGAGAAATTAAACTGTTTTTTATCTCTAGTCTTTCCAGCCAAAGTTCCTTAGATAAGAAATTGCCTCAGCATAAAAATCACGCAAGGATGTGCTGGTAAAAGTACTGGGTAAACATCCAGAAGGCAGGGACCAGCTGCTGTCAGCTAGACAAAGGGACTTCCAAAAATCTTAAGGGAATTGGCCCATGACGGATTGACACACCCATATTAGTCAGTTTTATCTTACTGTAACAAAATGTGTGTGATAACCAACCTAAGAAAAGGAAAGTTGTATGTTAGCTTACAGTTTTGGAGGCCCAGTCCATAGGGTTCGACTCATTGAAATGGGACCTGTGCTGAAGCAGCACACTGTGGTAGGAGCACTTGGCAGAGGAATCTCCTTCACCTCCTGGCCAGGAATGAAGAGGAGAAAGAGAGGGCTGGGTCCTGCTATCCCTCTGGAAGTTATGGCCCCACCCCACCCCATGATTAGAAGACCTCACACTAGGATCTACCTCTGAAAGTTTCCATCAACTCCCAAAAGCACCAAGCTAGGTGTTATTTCAGGATATTTTAGGTCTAAACTGTAGCAGCAGCCAAAGAGGGCTGTCTCAAAAGAAAGTACTCATGAAGCCGTAGAGACACAAAGTGAACTCTGTTAAGATTCCTAAGAAACCCACAAGTATTTTTTACAGTTCTATCAGTGAAAGCTGCACAAGGTTGAACTGAAAGTGAAGAGACAATACAAAGCCAAAAGAGGGTCTAGATCTTCACTTTCTGTAACCAGGAATCAGTCTAAGAAACTACTTAGCTGCAGATAAAGATGATTTTCTATGAATAAGAAAATACATCTCAGAGAACCCAGAGGGAAGAACTAAAAGCCACAGAGGATAATGGGCTAGATAGAGAAGAGTCAGGCCTTGATCCAGAATATTCTGGATCCAGATAGCCCAAAAAAGTGACCAGCTGGACTCCAATCATTGTCCAGCAACTACTCAGTGAGTTCCATTCTCTCCTTTTTAAGTGGGAAAGTCTGTGAGAGTGATGGTAAACCTTTTTGTGCTTTCGTTGACAACAGATAACTAGCCGTGGCACGCGTGCCATAGGTTCACCACCACTGGTCTATCCAATTCTCCCCACCACTGTGTTTTAGGGGTGCAGGGACAGAATGCTTGCACTTTAAATTCAAAGTCTCTGGTTCAAGAGAAGCTGCCCCTGAAGAGCCACACTGAGAGCCCTCGTCCACATCGGAACTGGA
>RJWM01042207.1:0-14400 GCA_004363535.1 Dasyprocta punctata | reverse complement strand
CTACCTAGTGAGACCCTGTCTCAAAAAAACAAAAAGCAAAACAACAACAAACACCCTACAAACAGTTGGCTCTGGTGGCATATGCTATTCAGGAGGCTAAGGCAGGAGGATAGTAAGTTCAAGGCCAAGCTAGGAAACTGAGTGAGATTCTACTTCAAAATAAAAAATAAAAAGGGCTGAGGATGTAGCTCAGTAGTATAGCACTTGCCTATCATGTGCAAGGCCCTGTATCACCAAAAAGATCCCCAGTATCACCAAAAAAAAAAAAAAAACCACTATATACAAATCAAACTGGAATTGTAAAAGATGTTCAAGCAATC
Organism: Dasyprocta punctata; assembly: GCA_004363535.1. Classification (NCBI taxonomy): domain Eukaryota; kingdom Metazoa; phylum Chordata; class Mammalia; order Rodentia; family Dasyproctidae; genus Dasyprocta; species Dasyprocta punctata. Next base: position 14,080 of record RJWM01042207.1, on the reverse strand, counting down.
CAAGAGAGATAAGAAATAGAACACAGATAGAAAACATTAAAATTAAAAGGCAAAAATAAAAATGGCAGATTTAAGTCTCAACATATATTGATAATTATTTTAAATGTATGATTAAAATATGCCAACAGCTATTGGAGAAATAAATTTAAAAACATGACCCAAATACATGTTGTTTATATAAAATTAACTTCAAACATAACAATATGAGAAATTTTCATGAGAGAGGGTCAAAATTTGATATTATGGAAAAATTAATGAAAAAAAATAAGAGGCTTTATCAACCAAATATAGTAGACTTTAAAGCAAAGAAAATTGTCAGAGATTCTTTGAAAAAAATCTTTATAATTCATAAACCTCTAGCAAGACTAATAAAAATAAAAAGGAAAAGGATACAAATTATCAATATCAGGAATAAAACAGAAGCTGTCACTTACAGACAAAAGGATAATAAAGGAATACTAGTCACAGCACCACACATGCACCTTATAATTTGGACAAAATGAACCAATTCCTCAAAAAACACAAAATACCAGAATCCATCCAACATAACAGAGATAATTTAAAGAATACTGTAACTATTAAGAAGTACATTTCATAATTTAACAACCCCCAAAGTCTGTCGACCCAGAATGTTTCACTGAAAAATCTTATCAAGATCTTAAAGAATTACCATACATTCCACACAATCTCTCATAGAAAATCAAAGCAGAATACTTCCCAGTTCATTTTATGAAACTAGCACGACCTTGACACCAATCCTGGACAAAAACAGAACAAGAATATAAAATTTAAGCTGGGATTATAGCTCAGTGGTAGAGCACTTGGTAGTACACACAGACCCTGAGTTCAACCTACACCACTACAAAAACAAAGCACCCAGAAAACTCAAAATCCTCAGGAACACTGATGTGGAGAATCCTTCACATAATATCCACAAGCAAAATTCAATGATCTATAAATTTTTTTTTCTTGTGACTTTTTATCCTACGTTTCTGTAGAGCTTATGCCAAGGATATTAGGATCATACAGTTTTCAAAAATTAATGATGCAATCTTCCATATTAGTAGGAAAAGTCACATTAATTGATGCTCAGTTTTGGAGACTGGAGTCCAAAGAGTATACCATGTAACCTGGCAAGGGTCTCTAGATCCTTTGTTTCATGGAGGATGGCACTACCAGGTGGAAATGCATGTAAGAAGAGCAATCACATGGGCACACAGGAAGCCACAGAGGGACTGAGGACTAATTAGGGCCCCAGGAGAACTACCTTAAATCCCTTCCAAGGACACTCCCCTAATGACCTAAGGCACTTCCACTAAATTTTGCTTATTAAAGGTCCCATTATCTCTCACATAGCCAAATAGAGAGCAAGCTTCCACACATAAGCCTTCAAGGGACAAATCTTAACCAAACCATAGCAGTGCTCAATGAACAGTAATTATAATTTTTATATGCCAATAGTATATGATACCATTTAGAGCCACATTTTCTCATCATTTTATACCTGAATAGATAGAAACACAAGCTATGGCTTGTGCCACATGGATTCTGCCAAGAGAGTTTACTTTATCAATGAGTAACATGTCCAAAATATGTGAAAAGCAGCCCAGCCCTGTCCTAGAGTTCCACTGTACAAAGCCAATGTTGAGTTTCCACAGCTGCTGGCTTCAGCCTACCCAGAGGAATACTTTAGTGAAATATTAATCTCTAAGAAGGCCACACTGGGATAAGATTGCACAGTAATTCAAGCAGCATGTGCAAAATTTATTTAGTGTGGTCAGGAATGGTTTTTATTATGTGAAGACTTTAGAATGAGAATAAAGTGATTGAAGATGTTTAACTAAATCAGTCCTACAAGCTCTGGATGCTCCCAGCCTTTTCCAGGTTTAGTTTATTTCTGCAGTTCCCAAATCATAAACACAAAGGAAGCTCACAAGGAATTGAATGATGACACTGTTGGAACTGAAATGCGGCCAGCAGCAAAAGCAACCTAGGTAGCAGACACCAGTGCCAGCAGTCCAAAGCCTTCCACTGTGGCATGGAGGTCAAATGTCCAGTAAACCATGGTAAGGACAGAGGGGTGCGAATCCAAAGAATGTTCAAACCCTGAAAAGGTGGATGCAGGTTGTTCTCATTTTTTTCAATTTTTATTAGTTCACATTTGCAGTACATAATGATTTCATTCATTGTGGGGAGTTGGTACATGTACATAACACATCTCAATTCCCTTTTCATCCCCTCCCCCTTCACTCCCCCCTCCACCGATCTCTCGGTTCCCTTCTCTTTTGCAAAAGATTTATCTCTTTTTGTCCTATTATCGACCTTTTATTTTGCTCTTTATCTATATTTTGGGTTTCTCAAATAAGAGAAATCATGCAACATTTAAGTTTGTGTGTCTGATTTATTTCACACAGTATGGTCTCAAGGTGCAACCATTTTCTTACAAATGACTCAAGTTTATCCTTCTTTATGGCAAAGCAGTACTCCATTGTGCGTAAACACCACATTTTCTATATCCATTCATCTGCTGATGAACTTGGAGGCCACTTCAGCATTTAGATATTATGAATTGTGCTGCTATAAACATGGGTATGCATGTGTCACTATACAATGATGTTTAACTCTTTTGGAAGACACCTAGAAGAGAAATAGCTGAGTCAAAAGGAATTTCCACTTTCAGTTTTTTTTGTTTTGTTTTGTTTTGTTTTTTGCGGCACCAGGGATTGAACTCACAACCTCGCGCCTGCCAGGGCAGGCACTTAAGGCACTGAGCCAAACTCATGGCCCTGGTTTTTTGACGCAGGGTTGCACTATGTAGCTCAGGCCGGCCTTGCGCTCGCATTGTAGCCCAAGCCGGCCTCGAACTCACAACGCTTGGCTTACCTCAGCCTCCTGAGTGCTGGGATTAAAGGCGTGCACCACCACGCACTTTCAGTTTTTTGAAGAATCTCTATACCAATTTCCATAATAGCTATACTAGTTTACATTCCCACCAACAATGTAAAAGTGTTTCTCTTTCCCAACAGTTTTATCAGTATTTCTTATTATTTGATTTCTTGGTGATAGCCATATTTTTTCAAGTAACATAGAATCTCAATGTTGTTTTTACTTGTATTTCTCTAATAGCCAGAGATACTTAGCATTTTTTCCTATACTTATTAGCTGTTTGTACTTCTTCTGAGAAGTGCATTTATTTCAGTTGCTCATTTATTTGATTGGGTCCTTTATTTTGGGAGTGGGGATTCTAATATTTTTGAGTTCTTTATATAGTCTAGATATTAGTCCTTTGTCCAAGGAATAGCTGGCAACTTTTTTCCTATTCTGTAGGTTGTCCCTTCACTATGTTGGTTGCTTCCTCTGTTGTGCAGAAGCTTTGTAATTTGATATGATCCCATTTGTTGGTTCTATGAACTTTCTTGTCATGGGGGTTCTGTTTAGGAAGTTCTTGTCTACACCGATGTCTTCAAGAGTTTTATCAGTTTTATCTTCCAACAGATTAAATGTTTCTGTTCTAACATTTAGATCTTTAATCCATTTTGATTTTAGTTTAGTGCAGGATGATATATATGGATCTAGACCTGACCTGCAGGTGGCTAGCTCATTTTCCAAGTACCATTTATTAAACAGCCTATTTTTTCCCAGTGTATGTTTTTGGCCCCTTTGTCAAAGATAGCTTATTAAGTCTGGGGTTGTTTTTGCATCTTCTATTGCATTCCATTGATTCATGTCTATTTTGTGCTAGCACTATGCTGTTTTTATCACTATAGCTTTGTAATGTAACTTGAAATCTGAGACTAGAATGTTCCCTGCTTTGTTTTGTTGACTGGGATAGCTTCTGCTATTCTGGATGTCCTCTTATTCTACATGAATTTTAGGTTTGTTTTCTCTAGTTCTGTGGGAAATGTTACTAGTATTTTGATTGGAATTGCACAGAATTTATGTATTGGTTTTGCAAGTGTGCCCATTTTGACTATACTCACTCTACCTGTAAAGGAACAGAGGTCATCTTTGTATTTTCTCCTTTTTCAGAGACCTGTAGTTGTTATCATAAAGATCTTTTACTTCCTTGGTTAGGTTAGTTCATGAGTAATTTTTCTTGATGCTCTTTTGAAGGACATTGTGTTATGGTTTGTGTCTAGATGTCTCCCCAAAGCTTCATGAGGTCATAGAATTTTTTTGGAGGTGGCTGAATCTAGAGTATGTGATTGATTCATAGTGCAATGCTGGGATTAAGGGTGCTGAGATTAAGGGTGGGCAATTGCTCAATCAGTCCACTGATTGGATTGGCACTACCCTAATCCTGGTAGACTGAATATAATATAAGAGACAGAAAGAGGCTTCTCTCTCTGTCTCTGTCTCTGTCTCTCTGTCTCTCTTTCTCTCTCTCTGTTGCCCTCTCCTGCCATGAACTGTTGAGCCTCTGCCATATGCCATCCTGCCTTGGAACCAGTCAGTTATGGACTGAAACCACTACAAACTGTGAGCTAACTTTGGGTGTCAGGTATTTTGTCTCAGCAATGAGAAAAACAAGACATATTGTTCCTAATTTATTTCTTAGTGAGTTCATTATTGGTGTATAGGAACACTATTGATTTTTGTGTATTGATTTTGAATCCTGATACATCAGTTTGATTACTAATTCGAGGAGTCTTCTGGTAGAATTTTTGAGGTCATCTATGTAGAAAATCAGGTCATCTGCAATATCAACCTGATAAAAGCCATTTATTAAAAACCTACTGGCAACATATTAAATGGAGAAAAACTGAAAGCTTTCTCTCTAAAATCAGGAACAAAAGAAGAATGTCCACTATTACCACTCCTATTCAGTATGATACTTGAAACATTAGCCATAGCAATCAAGCAAGAAGAAGAAATAAAAGGAATATCTACAGGAAAGCAAGTTTATTTATCAAAGACTCCAAATGAATGTAAGGTACACAGTGTACTGGGCAACTGCTGGACTCTTCACACTTCTCAGAGTTACCAGAAAGGAGAGGGTGGAAGTTTAAGTAGCACTTGGGAGTGAGCAGAGGGCCAGGGCTTGTCCCTGAGCACAGTATATTCACTAGGCACTAATCTTTGCACACAGAAGTCAACCCTACAGGACTTAAACATTATCAATAACCAAAAGCTACAGGATGTCTCCAAGCTGATGAATCAAACAAAAACCCAGGGAATTACCTTTAAAGACAAGCTTTCAGCCTCTGGATTCTGTCCATGGATATCAGGGGCCTCACACCTGTGAGGAGGCCCAGGTTTCTACTCAAGAGTGCTTATACCAAACAGAATCTCAGGATTGTAGGGAATAATCTAAAGTTAGTCCTGAGAGTTAGAGTACACAAGTCAGAGGATGTAGCATAGTTCTCATCCTCAGCCTTAGCTTAGCTCACCAGGACTGGTGCCCTAATAACTATGTCAACTCATGGACCTGCTGCTGAAACAGTTACTGCTTCCTGTCAGGTAAGTCTGGCCACCAAAAGGAGTTATCCTAGCTGAAAAGTGTGTAAGAAAAAGAATTCTGTTGACCTGAAAAGGGAGTCCAGAACACTGAAGATGGGCTGTGGGAGGGAGTATCCACCTGTATTTCCCAGAGATCTTTTCAGCTTACCATATCTTAAATTCATTTGTCTAACCCTTTTTTTTCTTTTTCTCTTTATTTTATTTTATTTTATTTTATTTTATTTTATTTTATTTTATTTTTTGTGCTGGGAATTGAACTCAGGACCTTGTGCTTGCCACGCAGGTGCTTGTGCTACTGAGCTATATCCCCAGTCCTGTCTAGCCCATTTCATTCTTCTTCTCTATACAATATTTGTAACATCCTCAGTGTCCTAAACACCCAACTCAAACCTGAGGATCACCATGGACCCGTATTATCCATGAAAATCCTATCTCATATTCTTTTTAATTCTCCATCCCCACTAACACTCCCCTATTTTGAGAATTTCTCCATTTCTTACCCTTTCTTATCTACAACTCATATAGTGGTGCCAGTCTGAGCTTTAGAAAATGATATTCTAATAGTGCTACTTGTACGTTCTAAAACCATCAGTGAATCCATATCATCTAAAGTAAAATACAAATGTGATATTATAAATCAAAAATTTTCATAAATTCTCTTTAATCTACCTTTCAATACAGTGCAATATCCAGACAGATGGAATCACCTTTTTCTGTACACTTCCCTGCAACAACCCTATAGTCAGGGTAGAGACAGAGGGGTGAGAATCCAAAAGAATGTTCTACCTTTGTTTTTTTTGCTCTACTTGGAACATAACCCTCTGCATCACTGTACTGCTGAGTTGCAAAGATCTACCTCACATTACCTCCTGCAAGAACATTCTCAGATTTTACCTAGCATGCATAATTGGATTTTTTTTTTTTTTTTAGCCTTCAAAGAGGTCTGTGCTTTTATGCTCTGTTATGGCTTGTAGAGGTCCCCCCAAAGCTGCATGCAGTCAGTCATAGGTGGGGAATTTCAAAGGTGACTGGATTAGGGTGTGATGCTGGGATTAAGGGTGCCCCATCTTGGGTACAGCCAGCACCAGTCAAAAGGCATGTAGACTGGATGGACTACAAAGAAAGACACGGTTTTCTGCTGCTGCACTGCTGTCTCTTGCCTGCCTTTCCATGGACTATTTCTCCCCTGCAATGTCCCTATGCCATGCCACCCTGCCTTGGAGCAAGCTGACTTTGGACTGAAACCTCTACAAATTGTGAGTTACAATAAACCTTTCCTCCTTTAACTTTACTTTTTTTTTTTTTTTTTTCAATACCAGGGATCAAACTCACAACCTCGTGCCTGACAGACAGGTGCTTAAGCCACTGAGCCAAACTCCTGACCCTAGTTTTTTGAGGCAGGGTCGCACTATGTAGCTCAGGTCGGCCTTGTGCTTGCGTTGTAGCCCAAGCCAGCCTTGAACTCACAACGTTCCTCCTACCTCAGCCTCCCAAGTGCTGGGATTAAAGGCATGCACCACCACACCCAGCTCTCCTCCTTTAACTTTGAGTGTTAATATTTTGTCTCAGCAACAAGAAAAGTAACTAAGACAGATGTTCTGCACTGAGTGAAACTATGCTCTTTTTAATATTTCCATTGGGTTAGAAGTTTTTTGGCTCTTACATCAGATTTTTCTGCATGCAGGAGGCACAGGGAGCCTCAAGAGCACTGAACTTGACCAGTCCATAAGAAATATTATAAAAAGTTTGGGCGATAACTTTGAGAAAATAGACTGGAGTCTTATTGTGACTCCAAAGTGATGATGAAAGGCATTTGGGAGTCATCAGCAAAGGTATGGAACTAAACGAAGTAACCTGAGAAGAAATGTCAAATGTGAAGGAGAAAAAGCCAGGGCCAGGAGCTTAGAAGCACCAGCCTGCAACTGTCAGCTGGAGAACAATGTGACCATCATGGAGGAGATCACTGTACAGAATGGAAGATGATCACAACATCCATATCGCATAGGAGATAAAAAGAATTTCAGCCACGCCAACATGTGCCTGGAGGATCCTGACCACACTCTCTGCATGCTTCTTGCCTCTAGAATTGTGAGTAGGTATGTTGGCAGATACATGGATCCTCACGTCAAGACATTAAAAAAGAGGTCCACTAGCCACCATTTTATTCCTAGCCAGTGTTCCTCCAGCAGTCTTCAGCCTACTCCCCTGGGCCTCCCCAGGCCAGCATACTAAGGCTCTTACAGAACTTCTGGGAAAACTGCTTAACGGGGAATATGCAGATGGAAATAAAGACCATTTTCAGTTATCTTTTTACAGACCTACAAGTAATTTGTAAGGACATTTTGGCGATTACAACTAGAGCAGAAGCACAGGGATCCAGAAGAAGCCAACGAGGGGTTCAAAAACCCTGACTACGGGGAGCCTAGAAGCTCAGCAGCCCCTCAGGGTGCTGGAGGAAAGAAACTGGCGATTCAGCAGGGGGCTGGCTGTGTGGGTTCTTGGGAAGGCAGGCAGCTTGGGCCTGAGACCTTCCCAATCACTTCTCAGCAGGGGGAGCTTTTCCCACAGCCCAGTCACTTCACCCCACTGAACACCTGGGCAGTGAGAAGCTCCTGAACTGGGCACACATTTATCTGATCACAACAGGGAGCCCCTCCCAAGTGAGCCTAGCTAAATGGCCCACGTGAGACCACAACTGCCTTACTCCAATGTAAGGCAAGTCAACCTATTTCTTTCAAAGGCTCTACAGACATTCGATTTAACTTATATTTTTAAAAAATTATTTTAACTGTAAACAGGTATGCTAAGTATGTTACACCAAATGTAAACCATCAAGGGCTGGAAGTGTAGCTCAGTGGTTGAGCTATGTGCTTAACATACACAAAGTCTTTTTATATCCCCAACACTAAAAAAATAAAAATAAAAATAAAAAAACCTCAAGAAACAATCACTAACCTCATTGGTTTACAGGCCACAGGTTAATATACTCCTGCCCACACTTCAGAATAAGGGTTCTCCTGCCAAACCCATGAATATGTTTGAACGCAGATGTGTCATTAATTAGGAAACCTGTGGTTTCAAAAAGGTCTTTCAACAACTCAGAACCTCCAAGTCTTTTCATGCTGGAAATCTGTACAAGCCAGTACACTGTCACCACTGTGGCTTCCACATGTCAGTTTCCAAGAACATGCCAGGCAAGGCTCAGTGACTTCCACTGAATGCACGCTCTAATAATGCTCTCGTCAAGATGTAACAGCAAACCATACAGTACATGATTGTGCAGTATGCTGCACCATTGTAAGTGTGACTGCTAGCTTCAGTGCTTGCTTCAGTCTTACATGGTTTGGCAGACTTTTACAGATCTGAACAAGACCAAATCAGCAAGGCAGGTCTACTCTATCAGGTCTCCTGTGACAGGTAAAGCATCAGTGATGAAACTGACAACTGAAATTTGGGCTCAACAAGCCAAATTAAGCATTTTATGTTCTGCTAAAGGCTTTAAATGATTACTAGCCAGAAAAAGGCACTGGAGTTTCTGGGAAAAAATTTAATAACATAATTAACACCTCATAATGACACAATATAACTTGGGGTAGTATTTTTGGCTAAAGACATAAATTGTTGAAAGAACCTGTTCATCTATTCCTTTCAGTTAAATCCTCTAAAATTAAAGAATGTAAACATTGCTACATAGTGTCAGTGCATCAAGATCAAAACCAGCTTTTCGCTCTATTCTTCTTTCAAGTTTCAAGATCATTTTAATCAGAATAGCCTGAGCCAGGTGTGGTGACACAGCTGGGGCATGATGGCCCATGCCTGTAATCTCAGCACTCAGGAGGCTGAGGCAGGAGGATTCCCACAAGTTCAATACCCACACTTGGCTACATAGCCATCCTGGACTACATAGCAAGACTGTGTCTCAAAAAAAAAAAAAAAAAAAAAGAGAGAGAGCCAAGATATGAATAAAACTAACAAAAACCAGAATAGCCTGAATCTGCAAGGTATCCTGCTTAATGTGCTATCACTCCCAACATCTAGTTGTCAGAATTTCCCCCAGGCAAAAACAGCCAATACTGAATACATGGGTGCATCTGACAGTGAGTAGGTCATGAAGTTGCAACTGTCACCCCCTACCCTCAGTTTCAAATTTTCATCTTCATCATAGCACTCTCATTGTTCTCATTAACGAACTATAATAAACTAGAATTATCAAGTAAATAATATATGTATAATAAAATGTTGGCTTCTTTGGATCTATGCACTGACATAGTATGTGCTAAAATGTTTTAAAAGCCACAGTACAATTTAATACCTGGGAAAAGCCCAGTATATTAAGCAAGAAAAGATAAGAGAAGCAGATCTTTTTTGACAAGATGACAGAAACCAGATAACAGTCAGTGTGTCTTTAGCACAGCCTCAGGTATAAGTTCAAAGCTCAAAACCACGCTTGTTGAATTCATCAGTGAAGCAACAAAAATTGTGCGTCCTTTGTTCCTGGAGTTTGGAAATGGGGAAACTTCAGACAGGAAGAAACAAGGAAGTTCATGAAGGAAGTTCTGCCTTCCCTGGAAAAGCATATTCCTATAGACAAGCACGCAGATCGAAGAGGATGATGGTCAGAGGTAGCCAAATTGGGCACTGACCATTAGGACCAGTATAGCTGTGGTGTTAGCAATACGAAGAACATCATGAGCAGCAAGGTCTCTAGACTTGGGGCAAAGAAAAAGTGGTGACCAGACATGAGACTGTGGGAAAGGAATCTAAAGGAAAAGCTCAGGCTGGAGAACAGAAGCAGAGCCAGAAGCACAGGATTCATTGATGCACTCATTCATCCGGGAGGCGCTGATGGTACAGGCATCACACTAGGGCTGGGGCAACAGAGACAGTGAGCCTCGCTCAATGCCCCTGCAGGAGGTGACCTTGTCACCGCTGAGAGTAAAGCAAAGGAGTGGGGCCATACTTTTTTCTTGGAAAAGGCAGCTCCAATGATGTGTCTCAAAGAAGAAGTCATCAAGTCAATAATAGTGAAGGCAGAGTAAGGGAAATGTGTCCCAGTCGAGAGCATTCACGGGGACTGATAAGAATCTCTCTGTCTGAGAGAGAAATGTATAGTAGGGGAACAGCAAGTAGATCAAATGAGCAAAGAGAAAAGAAAAAAGAAAAGAAGAGAAGAGGAGAAGGTGGGGAGGGGAGAAGGACCTTTGAGGGGCTGGGGCCAGGCCGTGAAAGGCCTGTTGAGTTCTTCCAGGGGTCTTGGACTCAGCACTAGCATGCCATGGAGGACGCCCTAAGCCGGGAGTAGCACAGTAAACACCTGCACACACACTTCCCTATTCAATTGTTTCACACTGTTTGCTCCTGTGGTCACTGGTAAGAACTCTGCAAGAAAAGGAACTTATAAAAATTTTGCTTTTTCATCCTTGAAGCTTAGTATAATGCCTGGAATGGAACAGGAACTCAAAGCCTATTGTGATATAAACTAATAAATGAATGGCCCAAGTGTAAAGAGGGAAACGAGAGGTTGGGAAGCAGATGCAGGGAGTGTGACCCGCAGAACGCCGGCAATAGCACAGGCTGAGCAGGTAGGACAGGGAACCCTCTGAAAGGTAACAGTGAAGCCCTGAGCAGAATCTCTACATCCCAAGCAGCACCTATAGCAGGGGACAGAACACTGACCACATGAAGATACCCTGTGTAGGAACTGGACTGAGAGTCACTCAGGCACCTTGATCCAATGAAGCTCGTGAATTCTTAGGAAAGGGTTATGTTGTGGGTGGAATTGTATCCCTCCCCTCAAAAAAAAAGACATGATGAAGTTATCATCCCCAGGACCTCCAAATGTGACCTTATGTGGAAGCAGTATTTGAAGATGAAATTCAAATCAGTGATTCCATAACCTATAACCTATTACCAACCTGTCTTCTCCATATTACAATATGTAATATGCAATATACATAATGAGGTTCGAAATGTGAGCTCAGGCCCAAGTGTTGTTGCCCGTCCTTACAAACAGAAGAATAACCTGTCACCTGCAATTCTGCAGAAAAAACCACCAGAGGCTAAGAACCTTAAAGGACTGGACGAATCTTAAAAAGAACTGAGGGAAGAAGGGAGAGGAAGGGGTTGTGTAAGCTTATAGATGGGGCTCCATGCCATGCCATGGGGGTAGAAAAAAGAAGCTTCCTCTCAGGAATGATCCAGGCTTTGTTACTATGCTTAGATTAAATCTCAGCTCCACCATTTACGAGCTATGTGACTTTGCACAAACGATTTATCATTTCTAAACTTTAGCTTAGAAACAGAAAAGAGTACTTAATAGTCTTAAGAATTCTTAGGAATTATGCCTAACAATGCAATGATCTATGTAATGTACCAAGCACGATGTCTGGTGACCAGCAGGTGACCTCCTAGGATGTATGCATGATTCTGAGTCACATGCCCAAAAGGCTTATGGTTATTTTTTTTTTCTTCACTGGGAGAATCAGTTCATTGAGTGTTAAAGAAATAAACAGACATGTTCTCATCAAACTGGTCGTGGAATCTTGGCATTTTTACCTTGGAACATGTCACATACCATTTCTCCCCATTGTTCCTTCATTAGTTGCTCTAAATTAAAGCACAAGGTCTTAACTGGCCTCCCTACCTTCATTCTCTCTTTGTCTTCTAATCAACCTCCACGAAGCCACCAGAATAATCATTCTAGAGTAGGGGGTAGCCAGTGACAGCTCATGTGTAATTCCAGTCTTGTGGCTATTTTTATACATAAAGTTCTACTGTAACAAAGCCAGATTCATTCATTTACATACTGTCTACAGCTGATTATGCACTACAGTGACAAAGCTGAATAGCTGTGACAAAAATTGTACAGCCTGCAAAATTTCCTTTACAGGAAAAGCTAGTTCACTGCCTCCAGTGGCTTGCATCTTAAAACTATTAACCACGTTAGCTGGCCTGGACCTTCTCTCGCCACTACCCTCTGTGTGGCATAAACTGCACCTTTGCTGGGTAAGAGTTCTCTCAAGCACACGATCTTCCTGCCACTAAGGATCACTATTTCCCCTTCCATTTAGAAAACTCCTACCTATTCTTCAAGATTCTTCTTAAATGCCCCTTCCTTATGATGCTTCCAGAACTCCTCTCTTAATCTTATCCAAGCATCAGGTACCTCTTCCTTGGAGCTGCCTTCGCACAATCTAATTTCTGTTCCTCCAATAAACAGCATGCTGTATGCAGTCTACTTATCTGTCTACATAGAGGTCTGCATATGTGGCTGCTTCCCTAGACACACCCAATCGAGACTGACTTCTTCCTCATTCCTTCCTAGACCACTCCATCCTTTTTCTAACAAAGCACTCATCATATTTTTTTTTATGCTGTACTTATCTGTGTATTTATTTCTCTAAGTTCTATCCTTTAACAACAGTGATTTCCAAGAAGGTAAGAATCACCACCACTTTAATATCACCCACCCTGGAACTAACCGCATAGCAGTTGTACGTACTGCTGCAGCAATGAATGACTGGTTCAATGAAAATAAAATCTTTTCTAATGAGTCAAATGCAGGTGAAAGAATCTAAGCATTTATGATCTGAGGATACCACACACAGCCTTCTGGACCCTCTGACATCCCATGGTCAGCAAGGTTGAATGGGCATGAGCACCTCTGACAGGCTGATGATGTACGTGGCCCTTTGCACATATCCTTAGAATCGGTGGGGAGCATGTACACATGGCTTTCCCTTGACAGAAAACTCATACCCAGGAGAACTGCAGTAGAGCCAGGATATTCCAGTCATACCCTCCTGGAGAAGGATGGCCCCATTCCTTAGCTGCTAAAGAAAGGTGTGGCAAGACCTACACACAGTTCCTTGCCTCTGTTTGTTGGGAGATGCGCTTGTCTGTGCATCACACCCACAACAATCACACCTGCAATCAGGCAACAGCAAATCCAAGTGAGAGGCAACCTGGCCAGGACAGGAGAGGGTGGGGTGGGGGCTAAGTGGAGGTGGCCTTCTTTGCTTCCCAGTGTCCTCCAGGAAGGAAACCTCCAAGCTTGAATGCCATTCTTCAAAGATGGTCTGTTCATTTTTCTTGATACCTAAAGGCTTAAGATCAAGCAAATAACTCATGTGAGTTATTGCTTCATGTGAAAAAAAAAAACACAAAAATATCCTCAGGCGATTTCCTGTGTGGTCTTTCTGATGCAGGACAGTATTTCTTTGGGGGAGCCCCATCCATAAAGGCCCTCTGTGAAGGTGCGTGCACTGTAATGAGACCTTTCCAAGAAGAGCACAGATGCCATTTCAACCAAGACAAATTCATGAAGTTGGCAGCCAACCCCTAATTCTAGCTCTGAGCCTCAGGGATGTCAGGGCCATGAACCAAAGTAAAGCTGAATTTCTTGTTTAGGTCAAGCTTTTAACCCTCTGTGGCCCCTGCCTGCAGCATGAATAAAAGAATTTTAGGTATTAAAACCCAAAGATTGCTTTTGCCCCTAGATAAATACATCATCTTGGAGTCCAGTGAACCCATGCTCTCTAAACCTGGGAAATGTCAGTCTTTTCCTTGTGTAAGTGGGTGTATCTGAAAGGGGTTTGTGCGTGTGTGTGTGCATGCATGC
>RJWM01042206.1:0-14392 GCA_004363535.1 Dasyprocta punctata | reverse complement strand
GGGATTTTCCAATAGACTTGGAGCCCAGGAACCAGTTACACCTGGAAGATATCTCCGGGAAGTGCTCATCACCTGGAAGTCCTTAATACCACCATCAAAGTAACACACTGCCGGGAACTAACAGGTATCACTTTAGGAATTAAACTAAAAAAGAAAAGAAATGAGAAGACACCTAAACAGGTCACAACCCCAGACACCCAGTTCACCAAAAGCAAACCCAGGGGGCAATGAGGCTGGGAAATCTGAAAGCCCCCTACAAGGTTTCTTCAAAGTGGTAACAAAGCAGTTGAATGAGGCTTTGGAAAAAATGAAATCAGAAATAATCTCTCAAATAACCACAGAGATTACCAAAATACACACCATGCTTAGTGATGTTAGGGCAGATACAGACAAAAAAATAAATGAGCTTAAACAAATTATGGAAAGACAACATAGGAAGCAAATGGATTCCATAAACCAGATTCAAGTAGATATCCAGGAGATTAGAAATTCTATTGGAAGTATTCAAAGCAGATTAAGCCAATGTGAGGACAGGATCTCAAATATTGAAGATAGGCTCATAGGTAGCAACCAGGAAAAGAAAGATTCTTCAAAACTAGCAAGGGATCATGAGATATTAATCCAGCAGTTGCTTGACAAGACAAAGAAAAATAACCTAAGATTAATTGGAGTCAGTGAACAAGCAGGAGATACTACAAATGACATTAAAAATATCCTTACAGACATCATGTCAGAAAATTTTCCTGGTAGAGAAAAAGAATTTGACATACAAATAAGTTAGGCATATAGAACTCCAATTAGCAATGATTAAAAAAAAAACAGAAAAAAAACTACTTCCAGGAATATTATAGTCAAGATTCCAGAAATTCAACACAAGAATAAAATTTTAAAAACTGTTAGGGAAAAGAAACAAATCACCTATAAAGGAAAGCCCAGCAGAATTACAGTAGACTTCTCAGCACAAACTCTCAAGTCAAGGAGAGCTTGGAGTGAAGTACTCCAAGTTCTAAAACAAAATAACTTTCAACCCAGATTGATGTATCCTGCAAAACTATCTTTCAAAATAGAAGGAGAAACAAAATACTTCCATGATAAGGAACAGTTGAGAAAATTCATAACCACTAAACCAGCACTCCAAAATATTTTGAAGGACATTTTAGAAAGGGATGATAAGTACTACAGTTCTATGATCCCCAATAGAAGGCATCCACCAGGAAAAATGAAAATAACATGATAAAGATAAGTCAATATGTATCAGTTTTAACCATCAATGTTATTGGTCTTAATTCATTAGTCAAAAGACATAGACTGGCAGAATGGATCAAGAAGCAAGATCTAACAATATGCTGTACACAAGAAACACATTTAATTCAAAAAATACTCATAGACTGAAAGTTAAAGGATGGAAAACAATACTCCATGCAACAGGAGCCCAGAAAAAAGCAGAGTAGCTATTCTATTTACAGATAAAGTTAATTTTAAGCCAAGACTGATTAAGAGAGACGAAGAAGGTCATTATAGATTGGTAAGGGAACAATTAAAGAGGAAGAGATAATATGCAACAAATACTAGTCCACCCAGTTATATGAAACAATTATTAATTGACATGAAAAATCAAGTAAGCCTTAATACAACTGTATTGGAGACCTCAATACATTGCTGTCACAAAAGGACAGGTGTGGAGTTCTTGGGATCCCCTGGGTAGAGTATTATGTCATCTGAAACAAAATCTATGTATATAAAGAATTTGGTGTGACAGAGAAAAAAGAATTGTGAGTAAAATGTAATTTTTTTAGGGTTATCTTCAGATTTTATTTTTAATGTGAAATGTTTATTTGAAAACAACTGTGTCCACCAGAAACAGCAGGCGCAGCACTCTTTAGGCTTGTCCTGAGCTATGCTGACCACCTGCCCTTTGTCACAGCTTAGTCTGAGGCCACTGGGCCCTTGCAGGATATCATGGTGATGACCCGGCAAGAAGTCCTTGGGGGACTCGTGCCAGAGTGGGGATATAACCCGGTGACAACCCCCAGACCTGCCACTTGGGTAAAAAGAGGGTGCTGTCTTGGACACACTCGGTGGCAGACTCCAGAGGGTGGTGGTAGACGCTGCTCCTGGTGGCAGAAGCTGGGTGCCACGCCTGGTGGTCCCCAGGTGGGGACAGAGGAGGTGTGTGAGTGTACACGGGAGGCCTAGCTGTTGCTCAGGAGCCCGGGGCCCTGGAACACCCACCCAGAGGGGACACGGGATGTGCGTGGGAGAGGGTGACTGGGAGACACCGTGTAAGGATCTCCGTCACATGCTGGTGTCCACCAGGAACACCTGACCCTGGCCATCGGTCAGCAGTTGCCACAGGGATGGAGTCCCAGGAGATGGAGTTGAGGGTGGCGCTGGGACCAGAGCCCGGCTTCTCTCACCCGCAGAGATCCCGCTGCTCTGCCTAAGGCGAGACCAGCATGAGCTCTGATGTGACCCTGTCCCTCAGGAGGCCACCTGAGCCCGGGGGCGAGGCCCTGCCAGCCTGGACGGCGGTGGTTTATGGTCGTTGTTGGGGCTTGGTGTGGCCTGGGTTTGGCCTGCTGGCAGAGAGGCCACTGTGAGGGAGCTGGCCACAGTCCTGGGCAGCGACGCCGTGGCCTTGGAGGGCGCTGGGGAGGAGAGCCCGGGCACAGCTCAGATGCTCTGCCCTGCAGGGTGCCGGGTGATCGGGGACCCCCGAGGGCCCCGTGCGGCTCCTGCCTTGGTTTCCCTTCGGGGCCTCTTACTCCCCTCATTCTATCCCAGGAGTAGCGGGCTCCGCTGACCAGGCCCGGGGAGGAGGGGGCGGGCTTGTCGGCTGCCGTCCGTGACGCTCCGTGTCGCCGTCAGTGCACAGCGCAGACTTGGAGACAGCATAGCCCCGGGCTCAGCCCCCTGGAAGGTGGTGGGGCACCTGCCGGGGCGGCGGGGTCTACAGGGGGTCGGCCACGCGGGGCTGCGTATGGCCCCGAGGCCCACGTCCGTGTGGGCAGACCTGGTGCGGCCTGGACGCACTCCGGTGCCACCTCGCCCCTGGGCAGCCTGCAGCGTGGTATGGGAACCGGCTACGCCCCAGCAGCCTCACCCCGCCCTGTGTGCGTCTGACTCCACCGCGGGGTTCACCATGGGTCCCAGAGGCCCTGAAATTTCCGTTAGTAGATGTTTGTAGCATACAGTGATCACGGTCCTCGTGGAGGGCGGATCCCTGCACTCGGCACAGATGGGTTCTTTCTACACGCGCCTCTCCCACCTCCCGCCGTCTCCCGTCTCCTTACCACCTGCGAGAGACCCATCGCCCTGCTTCCTGCCGTCTTCTCCTTTACTTTGCTCTTTGTTTATAGTCTGGCTTCTCACAAAAGAAAAACCACCTGATGTCACCTCACTCGACATCATGGTCTCAAGGTACGTCCATTTTCCTACGAAGGACTCGCGTTTACTCCACGGCGTGTCCTTCTCTTTATCCAGTCATCCGCTTTACACTGGGGAAGGGCGTCCCTGCCCGAGACCTCCCGCAGCGGAGGCTCTGTGGTGTGGCTTTGCCTCGGCATCTTCCTTACCACGTCGACCGGACCCGGTTCTCCTGAGCAGAGCCCACAGCTCCACGGTGGGGGAAAGACACCCGGCAGCGCTGTGTGTGCACGCGTGCCGATGGGGAGGCTGAGCTCAAGCTCCACATCCTCCTGCCTCAGCCTCACCAGTGCGGGTGTGTTACCATGCCCGGCTCCATTCACTCGTTAGTATTTGCTACATGTGATTTATTTCTAAATGATTTTGGTTTTATCACACCCAGTGCTTAACATTCTTTGCAAAAAAGGCAAATGCTTTTTTAGTGATTTTTTGTTTATATTATCTTTAATTACTGCTCATAAATAGACTTTTACATATTAAATCTCATAGAATTTATAGTGTAATGCACTATGTCCCTGAAGTTAAAGAATCTATTATCCTTAGCTGTCTAATTTCAAACATTAAGACCCAAGAAGTCAGCCTGCCCGCTGAATTGTGTCTCAGGCTTCGGTTTGATTACAGAATTAATAAGTTCGGTAAGTTTAGACGTCTCAGGGAAAGAATTCACAGGCAGGAGGCTGACCTAACAATCTAGACGTGGTTTTACTATCTTGGGGTTCATTCTTAGCGTCAGTGACCTTTCCTTTACAAGCTGAATCGGGCAGGCTGTTCCCACACAGCCCCCCGTGGCTGGCGGCCTCTTGCTGCGGGCTGGCCCTTGGGCCCTTCACGTCTTGAGCCTTTTGCCCAGCGGCGACGGCTTCCCGGAGCACGCGCCATTCCTCTTCCCGCCGCTGGCGCTCTCTGCGGTGGTGTGAGAGGGGTTCTCACCTCCAAGCAGGTCCCCGGGGGGCTCCTTGGGCTTCTGCAAGACAGAAACACACTCAGCGGGTGCCCACCCAGCCTCGGCGGGACTCTTTCAACAGACCAGCCCACGAAACTCCCAGGAAAACAAGACGGAGCCGGGTCCTCCTCTCCAGCCCCTTATTAGTGTCTTCAGGAGGCCCTGGATATGGGATTTCAGTGGGTATGGTGGGGCTTGCCTGTAACCCCAGCACCAGGGAGGCTGAGGCAGGAGGACTGTTGTGAAAGGCCAGGCTGCGCTATCTAGTTAAGTTCAAGGCCAGCCTGAATAATGCAGGGACTGTCTCGCCCTCCCTGTAGTAAAATAAATAAATAAATTTAAAAAAATATGATGTCAACATAAGATCTGGGCCTCCAGGTCGGAATTTCCCAAGCGCGTGTGCACCCTTCGCTAACTGCAGACTGAGGCTTCCCTGCTCAGTGCTGCTTTTTGCAGGATCCTTTTCGATGCCCAGAGGTTCCGCCCCAGGCTTGGTGAAGTGCTCCTGGAGTGCAGACCAGGACGGACCCCCAGAGCCGTCTGCGCTGTGTGCAGAGACAGAAGCTGTGCTGTTCGCCAGGCATCTGTCCTCATTCCACAGCCCGATGTTTTCAGTCTGCAAAGACTGCTGACTGCGCTGGCCGCGCGGGCAGCACTGGGCACTGAGTGCCCCTTTATGCAGCGCAGGCATAAACAATAACAGATTATGCAACCGAGCCTCCCGAAGTTTGCCTCTCTGGCTGCTGATGCGGGTGCTCCTTCTCACCACCCAGCATCCGGGAGGAGAGGGGAAAGGCCACAGGAAACGATGATGACGACGGTGATGGTGACAGGAATGGTCCTCCGGCTTTACTCCTCGTGACACAGGCATCAGACACGCACTTGTGCACCCAGAGTTCCAGCCGTGCGTGAGCCCCCCCTGCCCTGGGCTGAATTTGTCCTGAGGGCCACTGTACAGTTTTTCACACCAGCATTTTTTCTCTTCAATTCTCCAAGCTTCAAACTCTTTCCCTAAAAAGAAAGTGACCAATCTTACCTGTATTTTGCGTGGAATAGTCTCAGAGATCGCTGGTTTGGTTTGGGTTCCTACGGATTCCTCTAAAACTAAACGAAGGAACACGTCATGCAGAAGACAGAATGAAATAAACCTCTTAGAAAGGGTTTTAGTTTTGACAGGGGTACCCTGAATGAGGAACAGGGAGGCAAATGTGTTAAAAGAACTGTGCTGCTGTTAAAACTGCCGGTTTAAAGTTTTCCTTGCGGGATTTTCATCACGCTGGTTCACAAGCCGCGCTGCACAGGTGTACCTGAGCCTCCCTCCTCCGGGTTTTCTTTGTTTCTCTAGTGCGTGCTTGTGGTGCAGGATCAGCACGTTCATGGTGGGGAGTCAGTACCTGGACACATCGCATCCGGGTCCTTTCTCCTCCCCTTCCCCTCCTCTGCCCCCCACCCGTGTCCTGCGGCTTACTAATCGAGCTTGGGCCTGTGCCGGCCCAGCCTCGTGACACACAGCCCCAGCCCGTGTGCTCTCCCGCCTGGCGGCCTGCGCCCAGGGGCCCACGGCCTCCGGCACTTGCCCCGCTGGGGGAGAGATGTGCTCTGAGTGGCCCGTCGTGACCACTGCTGGCTCGGGCGTCCTATGCTGTGCCCATTCCTGACTCCGGAGGCGGCCTGACCCTAACCCCAGAGGGTGACACGCCAGCAGAGAAGCTCAGTCTCAAAAATGTAACAATGCAAAACGACTCAACATTTCAATAGCGACTCAGGATGTCACTGTTCTTACAGTGTTTATGTTCTAACCCAATGTATGTTCCTAACAGAAAGATACATTAACCTCATCATAGAATAGACTGCAATTCTGAATGACAAAAATCCTCAAAAATTAAGTTGAAATAAACCAAACATTTTAATAAACATTATTTAAAAGAAAAAATTAGAAATGAAAAACGGAGTCAAATGACTCTGTATATGGTTAAAAATTGTTAAGCAATAATAGCCTGTAACTTTTTCTAAAACCATTTCAGGTATATTATTGGTAAAATACTGAAATTCTATACCCTGTGGGACCTATGGTGTTTGATTCAAGGTAGATGTGATTCTTTTTTTCTTTCCCTTTTTAAAAGTACTACTGTCTATGTTCACAATACACAGATGTGCAGTTTTTATTGTCCTTATTATGCCAGTTGTGTGCGTATAACCTGAAAATTTCATTTTTTTCGCTTTCTGCTTCTGTTGCTAAATGGGAAGTCACACACTATGAGCTGTTGGGGTGACCCTGGCCCTGGGCCTGGGGGCGGGACAAGGAGCCAGTGTCACCTGGGGACCCACCTGTCAGAACTGCGTCCAGCTGCGCCACCATGAACTCGGCGTCTTCCGCGGTAAAGCACATGGGTGGTTTTATTTTGAGCACATTTCGGTGAGGTCCATCAGCGCTGAGAAGCACGCGTCTTTCCTTCATCCTGGTCGATGCAGGAAATACGTGTGAGTGCCACAAATCATCACCGATGTGTGGGACAGTCAAGGGTCCCACATTCTGTAAGCCCCGGGCCAGCAACTGCCTGTGTCTCAAATCCTCATCACGGGAGAGATGAGAGGAAGCAACGCGAGCTCTCAAACAGGCCAAGGTCCTGGGCAGACGGGCAGGGGACTTTACTCGTAGATGACGTGCTGGGCTTCGGCAGTGGCGGGGGTTCTCTTCTCGTGGTCCTTCACTAAGTCAATTCCGATGAAAAGGCCGGCGCCCCTGAGGAAGGGGACAAGACACTTGCTGGGGGGACTCTGTGTTGTCACGGTGGTTCACACTGTCCCCTGCTGCCCTCCAAGGCTGAGTGCCACACCCGGGAAGTCTGATGCTACTGACGTCCATGAGGCCTATCAGTGTTTATGTGTGTTTTTAGTTTTTAAAACTTTTCATCGAGTATTTCTTTTTTTTTTTTCTAAATTTTAAAGAGAAAAAAAAAACAGAAAAAGACAAAAAAAAAAAAAACAAACTAAAGAAACATACAACAACAACAAAAAGACCCTACAGCAATAGCGATACAGGATTTCAAGACAAGATGATAGGAAAACCCCATGATTAGGAAAAAATTTTTGCCAGCTGTCCCTCAGACAAAGGACTTCTATCTAGAATGTACAACAAACTGAAAAAAAAAAACAGGACCCCCAAATTCAAAGACCAAATCCAAAAATGGGCATCTGAGATGAATATACACTTCTTAGATGAAGAAATGCAGATAGGAAATAAATATATGAAAAGATGTTCAACATCATTGGCTATTTGAGAAATGCAAATTAAAACAATACTGAGATTCCATCTCACTCCAGAAAGAATGGCTGTCATCAAGAAACCAACCAACAACAGATGCTGGAGGGGCTGTGGAAAAAAAGGAACCCTTCTGCACTGTTGGTGGGAGTGTAGACTGGAACAACCACTGTGGAAATCAGTGTGGAGATTCCTCAAAACACTAGAATTAGAAATTCCATTTGACCTAGCTCTTCCCCTTCTGGGTATTTACCCAGAAGAATTAAAAACATCCTACCACAGTGACGTATGTGCACCCATGTTTATAGCAGCACAATTTGTAATAGCCAAATCTTGGAAACAACCCAATGCCCATCAACCGAGGAATGGATAAAAGTGGTATGGTATTTTTATACAATAGAGTACTATTTAGCTATAAAGAAGGATAAATAAGGCTTTTATAGGTAAATGGATGCAACTCAAGACCATACTCACAAGTGAAATAAATCAGACTCACATGTGTAAACACTGTATTTTTTTTCCTTTCAATTATAAAAGAAAGGGGCTACAAGACAACCTTTGGTTTTTCAGGATACTTATGATACAAATGTTTATATAGCTATGAAAACATTTTTCTAGGCAGCATTTTAAATAACTTTGCATAGGTCATGTAGAGCTGCTTTCCGTTTCTCCTTTTCATCTCTCAGGTGTTGAAATGATGCTGGCTTTATAAACAAGAGAACACATACTAGTCAGGAACACGCAAATGCTAGCCACATGTAACAGCGGCTTCTGGATTAAGGATGATTTTGCTTTCTTTCTCAGTGTTTTCTAGATTTAGCTTATATATGTTAAGTTTATAAGGTAAAATACAAACTGTTTTAATTTTGGAAAAATGAATCACTAGATGACAGCTTCATGATAAACATACCTAATATCTCCTATCAATGTGTGTTTGGCCTTCTGCTTATTCAGTAACTCAGTAAGATAATTTCCTACTCTCATAGCATTTCCTTGGAGGTCTTCTTTTTCAATTATATCCAGGACAGCCAAACCAACAGCACAAGATACTGGGTTTCCTCCATACTGCAGGGAAAAAAGCAGCAACAAAACGTAGCCATTGAATTAGTGATATCGCCTCTTCCATGAGAAATTTGGCTCCTGCATACAAAAATGAAAATATAATCTTAATAAAAATTTTCTCTTGTGATATTAGTTTCTCAGAGGTAGAATGGGGCATGATTTTATTGCCTCATAATCTAAAATTAATTTCAGATTTTCCCTATGCTGCATACCTAGTATTAGCAGCACTAGTAGGGAATTGATTGATTCACCAAGCCAAAAATTAAACATGTAATGTTTTTCCCCCAATCCATTGTATTTCAAGGATAAAAAGAAAAAAAAAAAAGGAGAGGAGAAGGAAAGGAGGAGGAGGAGGAGGAAGAAGAAGAAGAAGAGGAGGAGGAGGAGGAAGGGGAAGAAGGAGAAGAAGGAGAAGAAGAAGAGAAAGAAGAAACTACAACAAAACTTCAAAACACGTCAATCAGAGGGCAACAATGGTACATACATCGCACATTGTCATCCCCAAATCATTCACCCAGAGCACAAGACATCTGCATTCAATTGTGCGAACAATACCAGCACAAATCGTTCTCTTCAGTGATCTCGGAGAAATCAGTACTGTAACTATCTTAACTATTTTTTATATACGTATAGATACACATATACATATACATAAGACATGTAGCATTGTGAAGGAAGGACGTCAGAGTATGGTTAGGGAAGAAAATCAGAGCTTCCTGTCCTGAAGGGGTGAGTGAAGGCGGCTGAACAATGGTATTTTCTCTGAATGATTTATGTCCTTAGATTTGAATTTTACTTTGATCTATAATAAGTACTGTGTTATACATTGTGTACAAGCTATAATAAGTTTTCCAAGCCCAAATCTTGTAACTTTGGGGACAAAAACCAAGCAAGTGAAATTTCCCAAAGACAAAAATTTATCATCACTTAGGACAGCTGTCTAATATTTATGGGACCAAATTATCTAAACACTTTGAAAGTGCTTTGGGAATTTAGGACAGGAAACAAAGAAGATATATTGTGTATTAATGAAAATATGATCTCCAAGATTTGGCAGGATAATCACTTATCATTGGAAAAATGAATGAGATTATTTTAGGAAGAGGAAAAACACAAAAGGACAAAAAATTACAAGGAACGTTGTGCCAGAGAGGATAGAATCTGACTAGACTAAAGTATGGCTAGGGTCTTGGGGTGGTTATTTGGCAATACCAAACCTAACTATTACAACACTGGCAGTTAAACAGATACAGTAAGAACACGCATTATGCGCCCTCCTCGAATTAAAGCAGTAGACCAGTTTACCGTATTGAAATACTCCATCCCAGAGCCATGGAATGCTTCCGCGATTTCTTTGGTTGTCACCACACAAGCCACGGGGTGGCCATTGCCCATCGGCTTTCCCATGGTGACAATGTCCGGAACAAAGTCATCGCCATGCATCTGGAAGCTCCAAAAGCTCTTCCCAACTCGGCTGAAGCCCACCTGTACTTCGTCGGCTATGAATACCCCACCCGCGCTGCGGACGTGTCTGAAAGACAAAGGGGCTTTCTGTGGCTACATGTCGAGAGTCCCCAAACTTGTCCACAATGATGCAGCCTATGGAAGACTACGAAAGAAGCTTTTAACCTGAAGCCTTGGTCTGTGTCAAAAGCATTCTAGTACTCAGAATCCACATTACACGAATATAATCACATGATTTCTAGAAGACATGAAGTCTACCATGCCTGGGTTTGGACTGTTTAAAGTGAGCTATGTGACGGTACTTTAACTGAGAAATAGAGATCCGAATGAATGGTTTTTGGCAGAGGTAATCTCCCAGTGTTTACTAGTGGGTCAGTCTCAGGCACAGCCGATCAGACAGGATGCCAGGCGGGGGGCTCCTCTGTGGGACACGGTGTCGTGCCTCTGCTTGGTGACCCTTGGGGCGGGCCAGGGCACATCTGAGGGTCCTGAGGAGTGGGTGTTCTCTGGCCATGACGCCCACATTTTAGCCCCAGCGTGGCCCTACAGAATTGTCGCTGTGATGACCTCAAACTGACCGAGGGTGTCCCAGGAAAGTACATACTCCGCCACTTTCTGGAAGTAGCCTTTCGGAGGGATTATTTGTCCGCCGCAACTCTGCATGGATTCAGCAATAAAGGCAGCGATCTGTAAGAGAACATGGGGTCACAGTCCACTAGGTCCTCCTAGCTCAACACAAGAGGCTTTCTTCCAGAGCAGGTTATTTTAAACATGGTTAGGAACAGACCTCTGGTAGGTGGCAAGAAGGCCCTTTGATTAGAAAGAAATCTAGCTCTGCTGGAGACGTAACTGATGTAACTGACTGAAAGCTTCATCCCTGAAATTCTAGGGTGCAAGTAAAGCTACCATGGAGGAGATGAGAGGGTGACTCCTTTTCTCCACCATTAAAGAGCAGTGGTTTCATCAGGATGAGCTGATATTTCTGTAGCCTTTGACAAGAACTTCTAAAAGAAATCGCGCAGTCACCAAAGGTGTCACCGTGGCATCTGCTTCTCAGCATGGTGAGACACGACAGCGGAGGTGGGGATGGGGGGGTCTCCCTGTGAGGGTCTCAGTTGATTTCTAGGTTTCTCCCTGGTTGAAATCTACATCCACAGCTAGGCAACTCCCCGTGGAATACAGATGATGCATTCCAGAGGCTGAGGAAGGGGAAGCAGGAAACAGATAATACAGAAGTAAGACAAAAAGTTTGAGGAGATTGTGGGATAAGAAATCAAGAGCCAGGCGTGGTGGTGCACGCCTGTAATTCCAGCATTTGGGAGGCTGAGACAGGAGGATCACTGTGGCTTCTTGACCAGCCTGGGCTATATAGTGAATTCAAGGCCAACCAGAAAATAAACATAAAAATGAAATCAAGAGAACCAGGTTCTAGTGCTTATTACTCTTGTGTTTATTACTCTTTAACAGGCATATTAGCTTGGAAGAGAGCCTTCATTTTTTAGTGGCTTAGCTATAAAATAAGGGTGCTGGACCCCAGCAGTTTCTCGTGCAAAATGCTATGACTCTGCTAGCACCTATCCTAGTCTGAAACTCAGTGCTGTCTGCGTATTAACCCAGCAGCACTGACCCCAGAATGACCAAACGCTAAGGTCCTCAGAAAGTTACCCAGACCCTGTGTTGTCAGAAGGGTGGGGATAATCTTGTTACTGTAAGTGTTTTTCTGAAATCGTGGCATGTTGTCTTGGTAAAGAAGTACCGGTTATTTCTGAAGAGGGAACTTTAGATCTATCTGTACAGAGATGCCACAAAAGAGGACAGAAAACCAAGGAGAAGAAGATGAAGCAACAGAGAATGCGAATGAGTCTTCACTGGCATGAAGACAGAAAGAGTTCATTAGAAAAAGCAAATCATTTTCATTTGAATGAAGGTCTTTTGTTTACTATCTATGCCATAAGCCACTTTCAAGGCCTCATTGAGGTGCATGAAGTTTCCCACAGTGGGCTGGGAATGGGGCATCACTAAGCTGAGCCCAGGAGGGTGAAGACTGAAAAGAACCCCGATTTCCAGCTCTAGGGGACCCTGGTTCTGTGTAAGACATCTGGGCCCAGATTGGAGACAGCTTTCTGCCTCAGTTTATCCAGGCACAGAGCAACTCCGGCAAGGCTGAAGCAGCTGCGGGCAGCAGCCGGCTCCCCGCGGTCTGGGAGGGTGGCCAGCGCCCTGCCTCCGCGCCCCGTCCTCCTGGACAGCCCTGCCCACCACCCTGCCCCTGCCCGCTGCCCAGGAGGGCAGGCACGGCGACCCCGTTTCTAGGAGAATCACTGCGGACACCTCATAGGCACAGCCCAATCATGCACTTTGTGAAATATGGACCAAGCGAAACTGGAACCAGAAAAGACCAGAAAGGTAATTTAGGTCTAAAGCTTTTTCTTCTTTCCACCGACTGCAAGAGCTTCAATGCATTTTATAAAAGCCATTTCCAGGTTTCCGAAAGCACCAACCTTCCTCCCGCTGGCATGCGCTTCTTCAATGATCTTCTTCACCTCGTCGGCGTAGGCGCCCGCGGGGTCCGGGTGGGCTTCCCTGTACCTCCCTCGGAACGTGTCTGGAGCTGGGGCCTGCCGGCAGCAAGGTGTGGGCCTTACGCTCTGCCTTCTGCGCTGGCGTTCAGAGAGTGCTTTTCCCCGCAAGGCCGCGGTAGAAAGGTGACCGGCA
Organism: Dasyprocta punctata; assembly: GCA_004363535.1. Lineage (NCBI taxonomy): Eukaryota > Metazoa > Chordata > Mammalia > Rodentia > Dasyproctidae > Dasyprocta > Dasyprocta punctata. Next base: position 1,520 of record RJWM01042206.1, on the reverse strand, counting down.
CCTTGAGCAACCCTGGGCTCCTTGGTTCTTTTCCCTCCACATTTCTGAGCTCTGTGGAGAACTGACATCTTTGAATTTTGAACAGGAGCTAGGATTTGTTCCCAGACCCTTCTAAATCAAGACTTTATCCTGGTCCACATAAAAGGCAAATTCAAATCAATAAAGATGATCATATTGTTTAAAATGTCAGCAAAGCTGATTCACTATTTTATTTTTAAAATGAACCAACACCTATTAATCATATCCCAAATTATAATCATTCAGAAAACTAAAGAGTGCCTTCACACTGACTCTAGACCTTAAATTCTTGAAAGTTTTTTTTTTTTCTTTTGCGGGGGGTGGGTGAGGAGGCTTTTGGTGAGACAGGGTCTCACTATGGAGCTCAGGCTGGCCTTGAACTCACTATGTAGCCCAGGCTATTCTTTCACTTGTAGTGATTCTCCTGCCTCAGCCTCCCGAGTACAGGGATCACAGACATGAGCCAGTAAGTCAGTACCGATGATTGTCTTAAGAAAACCTAATGACCCTCCACTGACACAAACACACCCAGTGAATTTCACCGGTTCAACTACTCACTTGGCTTCTTTGTTTGATTTAATAAATCTATATAATAACAGTGCATGCAGGGATGGTGAACCTTTTAGATCTTTCAGTGATAACAGATAGCTAGCTTCACCACTACTGGCACAGAGCAAATTAATTTATAGCAGTCATGCAAATGCAAGTAAACTCTGAATTTTGAGTTGACATCAGTGATGGCAAAAGTCACTGAAGATCAAAGAGCAAGAAAAATGAAACAACGGCTGTGAATAAAACGCTCTAGGACTAAGCTAATTCAGCAGTGGACTTTAAACCCCACGGTGTCTGGACCTTGACTCGGGGACCAGCACTGTGACTTTACGCCCCACGGTTTCGTTTTAGTAAAGAGTGGTGCTGGATTCTCTCCCGCGTTCCCCTTGTGCTCATAGTCTGATTCCAGCCCTCTGAGAGCCTTACCACGTGTACAAATTCCTTCTTGTCATCTTTGCCCTTCCGGAATTTATATGGACTGATCTCAATTAAGGATGAGAGGTGACCATGGTAAGCACTGAAACAAAAAAAGAACAGTAACTAAAATTGCTCCCAGAGAGGGATTCTTCTACTCTGTGGAACACAGTGTCCCGTGTCACCCACAGACATCCATACAGGGCGGCTCTCGACACTGGTGCCAGACGCCACGGCTGAGACGCTCTCTCTCTCCTGTGGTGAGGCTGGCCATCTGATGTGTCCTTTATAATGTAATAAAGCACGTGGAAGTCAAGTGTTCTCATGGGCCATTCCTTTCATATGGAGGAAACAGGCACAATTTCTTTGGATTACATTGCTAAAACAGATTGTCTACAAAAACCTCACATGTGATTTTTCAAATATATTTGACAGTTACATTCTAGTAAAAAATTTTTTTTTAAAAAGTGAGTTTTACTCTGTTGCCCAGGTTTACCTCGAAGCCCTGAGCTCAGGTGAGCCTCCCGCCTTAGCAC